>VZRX01006970.1:61664-104820 GCA_013398075.1 Notiomystis cincta
CAGCCGGTCCCGCGCCCCGAGCAGCGCCGGGCGGCGCGGCGGAGGCACCGCAGCGCCGGGGAACCAGAGCTCCCCGTTAGGGCTCCAGTGCTGCCGCCGCCCGTCATGATGGCTTGGTCCGAGACCAGAATTCGCACGGTGTGCTTCTCTGGGCTGCAGCAGTTCTTCCCTTCCGATCTGTACACCTCTTTGGTTTTTGCAGTTTCAACATGTTGTACATAAGGGAGCATATGTACACCTAGAGCTGTGTGAGTGTCTGCAAAGAAAACACAAATGCCAATTCCAGCTCTTTATTCTGGCTTCTAGACGGTTCTTCGTCCCTATAAGTTTATTCATTAATATTTACAGAATTTAGAGTGACTTAGCACATCAAGTGCTTTCAAGTAATTTTGAAAATACTAGTGTGAAGTCTAAATATATGGATTTCTACAGTCTGCTTGAACTTTTAGTAAGACTCTTTGTTTCCTTTTAAATAAAGGTGTTTTATCTCACAGTATTCTCTTCAAAACCGCGAGGATTCGTGCCCATGAATCTTCCATTTCTGAATCTATCTGAACTGTGTGGAAATGTGGGCTGTGTTTTTCTAGAAACTGCAAATCCAGCACTCCTCTAGGAAGAAGCTGAAAATGCAGCCTTCCATTCTGACTTAAAAGAGTGCTTGGAATCTGCCACTTGCGTGGTACTGGCTCTTCTCAGCTGAAGTGGTTTGGTGTTGGGTTCAGTTTTGAGAAGTGGGGAATTGGGGTTTTTTGTTTGTTTAATTTTTTTTTTTTTAGTTTGGCTCTGGTGGGTTTTTTTGGTGCTGACATAGCCTAGAAATGTACAGATTGGTTTTAACCATCATAGTTTTGTAAATTTGAGATTCAGCAGCCTTTCTGGCAATGTAGTGTTTGCAGCGTTTCATATTTAATGTGTGTCTCTCAAATGTTTTGGAACTTCTGCTAAACAGGTGTTTTGGTTGAGTTGAATGTAGGACATTCTATGCAAGCTCATTTTGCTAACAATTTCCCTGCTGCTCCATGACTGTTTAGCAGCTTTGAATAATTGCTGGACAGTGTCCAACATTAAATCAGGAATTATTCTAAGGAGTGAGTTGTTCAATGTGGCAATTCCGGCTGTTCAGTCTTTTTTTTAAATGTGTCTGTGTGGGTGAGATAAGTGTCTGCTAGATCATCCTTCATACCTTCTGGTATGAGGCCATTCTTGACTTTGCTATTTCAAGGCGGGAGGGGGGAACCTTTGTGCGTGTGGAGCTGTTTAGGCTGAGTTTGGACTGTTTGTACCTTAGTTTCCTGATGTTGTCCTTTGATACTTTTTTCGCTTGCTTGAGCTCAGCAGTGGAAGGGTAATGTTCACTCCTCATACAAAGGCACCTTGAAACATCACCTTGCATTTGACAGTTATCTCACACTTTTAAAGATACTGTATCAGATCATCTATCTCCCCACGTGGATTATTTTGGAGAGAGTTACTCCATTGTGTTTTAGACTTTCATTTATTTTCTTGTCCCTTGAGGCTCTGCCTAACTAGTGTTGCTGCATTACCATTTTGTCTTACCACATCAGCCCAGCTTTCTCTGCTCTGCTGGTGATAGACTGCAGCATCCAAAGTCCTTTCTTTTTCTCATCGTTATCTTTGCCACTTGCTGTGCTTCCCTTTCCTGGAAACTTTGGACCAACACCCAAATTTTTCATGCTTCTCTTTCATGGCCAGTTCATGAGGTGCATTTCTGTTAACCATTCAATCCTCGTGGACAGTCATGACGGATGAGTGTTTCCTAAAGAAAAAAAATACTGTTTTCGATTAAATAACTGACTCTGACACAACAGAGTTTGTCTATATTGGTTTGCAGTTTAGCACCAGTAATGTTGCAAATAAATCTCTTAAGAGGACTTGTGTGTGAAGAGAGATGCTTGATAGAATATTGCAGTCTTTAAAGAGTTGGGATGTCTATATTGTAAAGCTTTGAAATACCAAGACAGTATGAAATGACACTTCTCATGCCAAAATATTTAACCTGAAAAATCTTTTGTCTTTTTTTTTAAACTGGTGTTTATTTCTTTTGGAATTCCAAATTTCTTTCAGCAGTGTCTACTTTGGCTGTGATATTTCAGTGCAACGTTAATTTCTTGAAACAAGCAACATTAGTCTTGTTTCTTTTTCCCACTTTTTTGAGGGCAGTCTGACAGTAAAATCAGTGTGTGTGTTTTTCAGAATTGAAGTTTTGGGTTTGAGGTGATGTTTCTTGTGTCTGTGAGTAATTCTGTCTTGGTGCATTTTACCTTCAGTGGTTGAAATTTCAGCAGCTGACTTTTAATCAGATAAATTACTGCATAATCTCATTCTCTGTGTGTATTTGGATAAGATACTTATGTAATTATTAAAGCTATGCCACTTTTTACCTCTGATACTGACAAATAACTGTGCCCCCTGACAAATGAGTCTGTGTGCTTCATTGGTTTTACAAAAAATAGTCCACTTGACCTGTGGCAGAACTTGAACTTTTGTTGCACACTTTCTTTGTATTCCCTGGCCTGTAGCCTTCTTTTTCCTCTATTGTAGTCTCTGCAGCTTTGTTATTGTCTTTTTTTCTTTTAATTTAATCCCTTTGCTTTTGCTCACATAATGAGAAGGTAGAGGTGATGGTGTCATATATCGTGATACAGCCAGTACTGAAATTGATCTACCTAATCCTTGCTTTCTGTTATTTTTATTATGGGAAGCTTGGCTTTTCTTATCCTTGAATTATAGGTGTTTTTGTGTTTCCAGTAATAGAAAACTAATCTAACAAAAGAACAGAAAAAGTAAACCCCCAAACCCTTAGTGTTGGCCAGCTTTGCTCCCCAGCCTGGCTCAGCACAGGATTAGCTGGGCATCCCTGCTGCTGTGCAGGAGGGGAGGGAGGATGTGCAGGATCCTTTTGGTAGCAGCTCACCAGCTGCATCTTGACTGGGTGGGACCACAGCCCTGAGCTCAGTGGGGATTCCAAGGGCAGTCTCCATCACAGCTGTTCCACTGATGGAAGGAATGCTATTTTTCTTGAGGAGTGGTGAGTTTTCTTCAGCCTTTACACCTATATTTTGCTTAGCATGTAGAGTGTGAGCCATTTTCTTTAACTGCCAGGTGTGCTGGACCCACAGAACAACCTGAGTTTTTCTCCCCAGCCATGATGATTTTGCACAGAAGAAGGGACCACACAGGTTGTCTAATTGCTGTTAGGTGAGCAGAGGAGAGTTCTTACTCCTGTGTTCTTTCCAAGAAGAAAAGGCCAGTGAACTTCTGATGGGATAAGGAAACATAAAAAACCAACAGAAACTGCATAAGATTTTTTTTTTGCCTTCCCAAAAATTGGGTGAAAAGTGTCCTGAACATATGGGGAATACAGGGAGTAAAATAACTGTATTGCTAATCGTGATGCTGGTAGTTCTGAAAAGCTGCTTTATGAAAGGACTAGAATATTTAACTGTGGCAAATGGTTTGGCAGCATATGGTATAAGGATGTTGCAGGATTAGTCTGCAAGATAAATGTGGTTGATTGCCAAGGAGAACTTAAAGTACAGCACCAAACTGACAACACATTAAAGCTTGGTTCACAAATTATGCATTTTTTCCCCTTAAATAAAGCAAAGTTCAGATGATACTGAAATGGTAGGACCTTAATTATGGGAATTTCTATGTTTCTTAAAAAGAATCCTAAGAGTTGCATCACAGTTACAGTTTATTTAATCTTTATGTTATCAAGAGCAGTACAAGTTTTTTTCCTGAAGATTTGTACAAACTCATTCTAACTTGTGCTGGTTCATGCATTTTGTTATCACATTTTCTGAAATGTTTGAACACTCTGTGTGAATAGCAAATGTGCAGTTGCTGAGTTAATGTGTCAACCCATCTTTGTTTCATTTGTTCTCAGCTCGAGGAGGATGGCAGGTGATTTGTGTGATAGCATATCTGTTGATTTTTCTACAGCTGCAAAATCAGAATTTTAGAGGCTGATTCAGCAGTCAAGTCAGTACTCTGCTGTGTGTAGTTGGACAACTGATGTTCTTAGATCATCCAACTTCAGAAACAGCTATTGTAAACCCTCTGAAGATTTATTGGGACTTCATCTTCAGCCTGTCTGTGGAGAGCCTTAGTTTACATCACAGACAGTCCAACAGCAAGTGCTTATTTTGTTTCAATGCACATCGTGTGCTTTGCAACGAGCATGCACCAGGCCAATGCACAGTTTCAGTGAGTGTAGCTGTGTGCTTATAGGTTGTGAAAATGATGCACATGTGAGTCTTACCAATGTTTATACTTACTGCTAGGAATTTAACTGCAAGAATTTGAGGTCTCTTTTTGATTTGGAGAGCATTGGACCTCTTTTTCAAGATCTATAACAGCCTGGTCAAGCTTTTTGTTTCTTAGTCATGGTTCCCAAAGCCTGGTCATCCAGGCTATTGGATTCTGCCTTTAATTGTTTACTGCTAAACTGAGCAGATGTAAAACAAAAAAGGAAAGAAGTTATAGTTTTGAGAAATGGCGTATGGCCATTAAGTTCTGGTTTGCTGATTTTAATTTTTTGTTTTTATTTTTTACTGTCAGCCTTTTGGTGATTACTGAAGTATATTTTTGCTATGTTACACTGAATCATTCTTGCTTCAGAATACTTTCTCAGTTACAGCTCTAAATGAGTTTAATCTAGGTGTTCAGTCTTTCACCATAACTCTGTAATCCTCAAAGCCTGGGAAAGTGTCTTTTACAGCTCAGTCAGTGGTAACACAATGGTTTTTGTAATTGAATCCCAGCTTTTGTTCCATGCTTTGTTCACACTTACCTCTGCCCAAAGTGGTACTTCTTTTCTTTACCTTATCTACTTGATTCTTGTCACCTGCTAAGAATTTTCACTTTGTAGTCCCCTAACTTATTCTGGGTTGAATTTTGCAAGATGTCCCTGGCTGGTTTTTATCCAAATCTCTGCTAATTTTTTCTCTAATGCTGCAGTTTTTGTGAGATGTGGACTTGAAAAACTTGGCTCTAAAAGTTTAAATTTAATAAATAAATCTACATGTATGCCTTCTGAAAATGAATTTCCAGATGCTTTGTTAGGAAAACTTCATTTCACAAGCACTTACTGCTCAAAAATTTCTAGAGTTGTGGCACTCCTAGAGCTAGTATTATTTAGCAGCCCAGTTCTTCCCACTCTTACTCCTTTTATTGGCAATCTATTTTCTGACTGACCTGGAGTGCTTGAGATGTGTTGCAGGGTAATAACCTCAGGTTAAGGGTTGTTGTTCAAGCCCTTCAGTAGCTGTTCCCACATGTGCCAAAGCTCTTCCTAAAGGTGTGTTGTAATCCAGTCAAAACTCCTCTAAACCCTGGCTGTCACCCTTTCACCTGTCCCTTTGTGTTTCCTTGTGTGCTCAGTCACCGGGGATCTGAATTGAATAAACTTCTTGTCACCTCCTTTCCTCCTCCTTTCCTTTTCTTTTGTGGATTATTTTGTTGGTCGTTTCCCTGAACCGGCTTCCATGTGACTGCATAAATGCTGGTGCTGGTATGAGATAGGGTGGGATCATGTGCAGAGGCTTAGGAAAATGGGATTGTGGCACCTCAAACTTGACAGGAGCTGTGAAGCTGGATTGAAGCTTGCTCTGAGGTGCCTGAGATTCGATTTGTGCTGTTGCTTTAGGAAGTGTTCAGTTGCCCTGTGTATCCCCCACGGCCCGTGAGTGCTTCCTGGGTCGCACAGGCATGGATGGAGCTGTGCCAGCACAAGTCAGCTTCCATGGCCTCTTCAAAGCACAAACCAAATTGCTTTGTAGACCTTGTCTAATTGTACTGCAAGCCCGTGGTGGCTCTTCTTGAATACTCCTGTATCTAAATTCTTGTTCACAGAGGATGTTCTTCTTGACCTGCTTTTCTGAATGTGTGCTAGCAGCTTCAAGATCACTTGTTTTTACCAGATGTGCTGTGTTCCACTCTGTCTCTGAACTGAGGTGCACCAAGATGAGTTTGATCCCTCCCATCAGTTTATTTCTGTTGGCAAATGATTCACTGCTGGTAACTTGTCTTGTGTAACAAAATATTGCTGGATTTTTTTTCTCACTCTTCTTAGCATGCAGCATATTTGCTTTTTAGTGCTGTTCCCATTCTTGTTTAACTTTCTCAGGAAGCTGAACCTGTTTCTTTGAGTTATGAGAAACCAAAGCTGCCTTCTACTGATGTATCTGCCAGAGCTCAGCACAGCAGCCATGTGGACAGGTTCAAAGACAGTCATGCTGCTGTACAACACTGTTAAAATTGCATGTAGATGGGCTTTGTGTTGTGAGTGAAATGCAGTATTCTAGTTTGTGGCTAGAGCCAGTCTGAAAAGGTGTTTCCTTTCAAAGCCTGTCCCTGGTGCTGCTGCAGGTCATGCAAATCTTTAGGCATAACTTCAGTCACCTGGATAAGTTAAATTATGCATGTGCTTAAGTGACACATGATTGGAGCCTAAAAATACCAGTTGTGTAATTACAGAACTGTTAATCAACTTTGTCTTCAATTATAAAAATCAGTTAATCTACCCGAGTAGGTGCAGTTAATGATGTTCTAAATGTCAAAGTCTTACCAGTTTCTCCTGTGTTCCCTGGCTGCATTATTGTCTGTAGTTCGTAGAATTCTGTTAAACAGCAAATTTAATAAAACTTCAGCTGAAGGCATTAGAAGAGTACATGGCTGAAGGTAATCTTCTGGACAAAGAGTTTGAGATTCATCTTGAAGGAACTCCTGCTCGTGGTAGTAACCTCGCAGTAGGGGAAGAACACTGAATCACTGATGCCTTAGCTGACAAATATCCTAGAGAACTGTCTAGGAACCTGCCATTGTCTGGTGTAGCAGTGCCTCTGGCTGCAGAACTGCTTGGGAAAGGCTCTCTCCTCTGGATTTCACAGGCTGTTCCTTACTGCCCCCATTCCTGCTGCTGCAGGTAGTCATGGGTTTCGCTGGCCCTGGGGCAGCCCTGTGAGCACTCACCTGGCCTCGGCCAGGGCCACGAAGCACAGATGTGGAGGTTGGGATGGACTTTCACCTCTTCAACTGGCATCGACTGGCTTTGCAGCCAGAGGCACTGAAAAACAGAAATATCCACTTAAATAACCTTTGCCCTTCTAATTTGTGCAACTTCAGAAATGCTCTTGATGAGGATTTATGCCTTTGCCTCATTAAGCAATTGGTCTGTCTTAGTCTTGGTTTCTTTTATACAAGTCTTATGCAGAAAAATGCTTTTCAAATTTCCAGCTGTAGAAAACCCAGGGTTTGTGTGCATGCAGTTTTCTATATAAATCTTACTGCTCCGTGTGCAACTCCAGACTCGTTGCAGTTAAATTCTCTGTAATTGTTTCAAATGCTTTAGTGAAACAATGTGGCCTTTTTATGTTGCTTATATGGGGAAAGAGGGCAGAAACCACTCATCTTCCTTGTCCTGGTTTGGGCTGCCAGCTGGTGTTACAGGTGAACATTCTGCGGTGCTGGAGGCTGCTAACAAACGAGTCATTGTGTGAATGTATCCTCTGCTCCTGCTTGGTGTTTCCTGGACCACAAGAGAAATATTTGGTGTAATCACAGCACTTTGCTGGACAATATGATGCAGTAAACTTTGGGCTGTGCTGCCTTCCAGGTGTAGAAAATGTGCAAGACTGAAGCTTTTCTGCCTTCAGAAAAATCCTGGTTTCAGGTTGTAGGAGGATGTTTCCTGGTCACAGGCAATCTGCAGAGTACAGGTGGACTTTGCAGAGAGGGGGAGAATTATTCACAAGAGCTAATTAGGCAGTGAGTCCCTAGGCTTGCTCAGTGGAGACCAAGGGGGATTCAGAGCAGCTCTTTTCTCTCTACAAAGAGGATGTAGAAAAATTAGCACTGCTGAGATAAGGTTAGTCATTTTGACTGTTCTCTTGGGCATCATTACTGGGTTTTGGGGGGTTTTCTGACAAATATAAAGATCTTGCATGTAGGACAAGAAAAATCTTTAGTAATTAATGCGTTAGGAGTTAGTTGAATGTTAATTATACCATGAATTAGAACAAATCTTCAATGCCAGATGAGAATGATATTCTTAAACACAGGGTATCTGCCCCTCCAAAATGTGACCTTAGGCAGTATGTTCTTGCTTCATTGGCAGCTCTCTGAGAAATAAAGAAATAAAGTCTTAACTTCCTTTCCTTTCTGAATATCAGGATACGTGTGCATGTACATAAAAAGAAATAAATCTTCTTGTATGACAGATCTGTAGTCTTTCCCTGGGTGCCTAGAGCTTTTAGAGATTATTTTGATGTACCTTGGCAATATGCTTAGATCAGCTCAGCTCTGCTGCCAACCCATTATCTTTCTGCTACCAAAGGGGATGTCCTACTTCCCTTGTTCCCACCCTGATCGTGGCCATGTGATCCTTACTTGTGCCTTAGTTTTCTGTCCAGTTTGCATCTGAATCTGTTCATTCTGACATTGAAGCTACCTGCCTTTTTTTTTCCCACTGAAAGTAATGTGCTGGTTTAAGAGAGCTCAGGCAGCTCCCCAAAGGGTGAGTGCTCAACTGCAGGTAGGGGAGAAGCAGGAGAATGGGTGGGAGGGCAGAGTAGGAACTTCCTCAGCTTCTCTTCTCTGACTGCACCCTCACTTTATAATTTGAAGAATTGCATCTGTTAAAGCAAATATTTCTCCTGTGTTTCTTGGCTTTGCCAGGACCTCCACCTCCCTACTGGTGTCTTTTGTTTCTCTAGAAAGATTGTCTTCACTCTTTTCCCAGCAGGCCAGGGAGGAGCCTGTCCCAGGTATTAGTTCAGTACAGCTTAGACAGGCCTTTGTGCCACATACCACTCAGCACTGGTGAGTTTTACTGGAATTTAGTATACTGGAAGAAATTACCATAAATAGAAAAGATTTTCCATGTGAAGTTGTGTTGTGGGCTCTCAAAATCATTTAATTAGTTGTTTCCCCTACCCTGGGGAAGAAAAAAAAACCCAGAAAAAAAAGTCAACATACCAAACAAAAAAAAGAGAGGGTACTTTATTTCTAAAAATAATAATTTAGTTTCTGAGTAATTATTTAGACTTGTGATATTTAGCATAGAAGAGCCTCTGAAAGCATCAAAAGCTCAAACAACCCTCAAAAACAGAGGATGGAAATTTTAAAAAGTGCCTAAATAAACTTTGTATATTATTTCAGACAGTAATTAGCTATTTTCACATTTCCTTAATAAACCCGGACAAGCTTCTTCTTTGCACCTTTCTAGAGTAGAAAACAGAAACTGCTTGAATAGTTTTGGTGGAGAACTTTATCTTCTGATAAGAGGTTAGGTACATGGATGTCTCTCAAATACTGTCAGGCTGCTTGTACCCCTGGTGGGGCTGCAGTGTGTGCTCTGAGCTGCTGCAGGCTGAGCTGCCTGGGAGAGCAGAGCTGCTGCTTTGTCTTGACAGGCAGTGCAAGGGTAACTGAATCCAGTAGCTCTTTGTTATGAGCTGTATTTAAAAATGCTGAAGTCTTTGTAATTTGACAGTAGGTGAACTATAGCAAGTTCTTGTTTTGGCTTGCTTTTACTCCAGCTCACCCTACTTTCTCCAGCCTCTTCTAATCTCCCAAGAAGTCTGATCACTCTAAAGAGTTGACCAAAACATTTGCTTCCCCTGTTGTGCCTAGCAAATACTGTCACATTGGTGTACATGTGTGTGCAGGCAGAGAGAACCCAGAATTCCAGATCTGTTTCAGGTGGGTCTTGGTTGCGTGTTTGCAGATGGGCCTCTTTCCTAGTTTAAGTAGTTTTCATTATAACAATAAATTTGTTTTCCCAGATACTGTGTCTAAAGATAAGTTCTGTGAAATTTCATCATCCTTAGCAGTGGTCTGGTGCTGTCTCCTATTTCATGTGCCCACTAGTATGTTCTGTTGCCCTTCCTTCTCACCTGTGCTATTCAGAGAAATATTATTGATCTGCCTTAATTAATGTGGTCATAGGCTTCCTTTTTTTAATATATATATTCAAAGAGTTGTCTGAGCCAACTATGTCAAAAATCCCTTAGTGATAACAAGTTTCCATTGCTCTAGTGAGTTAATAATAGCCTACTTAAGTCAGGAGGCACCAGAATCTTTGCTGTGATGATAGAGAAGTGTCTTTCCTTGTACGACATGAGAAATAAGTCAGATCTGTAAATTGAACAGGCTAAGAAAGTGGTAGAGCAGGACAAACAGCATCCACCCTTCCAGTGTGCTTTTGTAGTTGTAATGTGCTTCAGCACATACTGAATTAATCAGATGTTCATGCACTTCATGAGCTAGAAAGGGAGGACTTCCCTTAAATCTGCAGCTCAGATACTGCCGAAGTACGTCCTGTGCACGAGGCGAGGGGTTTGCAGCCTGTGGAGCTGTCTGGGAGCAGCGGCTGCCAGAGCCGAGGGTTTCCATCAGGGAGCAAAGCGGAAGCAAACTGAGGGCAGGATTAATTATTTGGCTGGTCACACGAGCCCTTTCCCACTGCTTCGTTTCCAGAGGTGGCCACCACTCCCTCCTTTCTTGCTTCTGTATTCTGACTTGTATTCCCGGTGTGAATTCCCTGGGAATTCCCTGGGAAGGGACTGGAGGTTGCTTGAGGAGGACAGCAACCAGAACCAGACAGTGGGTTGCTTTACTGCTTTACTGCTTTACTGCTGAAACCATGCCCCAAGCCTCATTCCTTCCAAAAAGAAATCCAGAGTTTATAGGATTGTATGTTCGTACATCCTCTGTGGCACGTGCAAGGTAAGCCCAGCACTTGCCAGAAGTGTGAGGTGTGACCCAAACTAATACTTTGGTGTAGAGTAAATCTGGTGAGCCAGAAAGCACAGGGAGGGGTTTCAGCAGCCAGCAGTGTCCCACCCGTCCTGTGCAAAGGACCAGGCACAGGCAGCAAGCAGCCTTCATACCCACAGAAATGTTCTGACCGACTTAAAAAGTCTTGGCATCATTCTGTGTGTGTTGGTGAGTAGGAATGCTGACTCTACCTTCCTGCTGGTCCTATTTAAGAGAGTGTGTAGGCTTGCAATCTGCATCTGGTAAGGTCAGAACGATTGCAGACTGCAGCTAAATCTCTGGTGCTTTGAGAGGTGGGGAGGATGCAGGCTGTACAGTTGTATCGCTGTGGATAAGGAAGGGAAAGGAGGTTGGATGTTTGAAAATGTAAGAGATTTGAGGTTGGTTTATATGGTCATTCAGCATAATTAAAAGTGCATTTTAAGTGAAGAGCTCTATCAGAAGGAAGCAGGCACTGTATGGCAGGCTTGCACACATTCCTATGTACTTTGCTGTGATTTTTTTATTTGGCTTTTCCTTTGTTTTAATCTCATTTGAAACAAAGTGAATATTAAGAGTGAAAATGTTGGCTGAAAAGCTGTAGCTATATTTCTTGTAGTTACAACCACACACTCTTTCTCTATCCTTTCTTTCATCCATGGTGTTAAGTTTTAGGGAGTAAAGAATTCTTTTCATCTCCTTTGAGAACTCAGTGGTTTGTTGCTTCTAGGTCATAACTTTGAAATACTTTATGGAATGCATCAAAATGCGATTGGTCTATGAACTCAGAGGAAGTAATTCATAGATTCTTTAGCAGGGCAAAAATTTTTTAGCTTGGTATTTCATTAACTGGGAAGACTGCAAGTGTAAACTATTCTGAAACCAATTTACTTCAGCTTACAGCAATGAAATTGGTTTACCTTCTTTTGTATTTTGTTTTTCCTACCAAAATTCCAAATTTTGTCAATGAAAGTTGTAGGAAAATAAAAATCAAAATAGATTTTTCTCCTTGCTTCCCCATGGCTTTTTCTTAAGGTGTGTTCAAGAGCAGCTTGCCATCTACTGTGCTGTCATAGTCTCAGGGAGCCTCTGGTTTTGGCAAGTTTAATTACTGTTACTGGTCTAATTGGGCACTTAACTCCGAAGGTATTTATTGTTATATCAGCTGAGAAAAAGCCAGTTTGAATTACACCAGTGTGTGATTGTCTTCTGAAACCAGCTGATGGTCCATTCCATAGTGACCTGAGCTCTCTCCTACTGTAGAATCAGTTGTGAAATATTTTCTAGGTGTATATTAATATTTATTTTGTGCCTATAAATGCGTATGCATTTTCAAATTTAATATGTTCTGAAAAAGAGGAGTAATTTTATGACTGGTCCAACTGCAGAACAGCACAGACCTTAACCTAATAAATAAATAAATTTATTTTAAAATATGGTGCATTTACTCTGAATTTTCCACTGAAAGACCTATATTACTGTTAGAAGATAACTTTCCCCACAATGTGGATAAAGTGGAATGACTTTGAATGTAATAAAAATATACCAAAAATATTAGGTCCGTGGATTTTATTCTGGTGCATCAGGGTTAAAAGTCACCATTGGTAATGCTGAATTCTGTTCATGAATTTAGAGTATTCTTAATTTAATGAATCTGCAGAAAAAAAATCCCTGAACAACTGAATTATATGCTTTGTAGTTGTATGGTGAAATAATTCTCCAAACAGCAGATTGGAATAATTTTCATCAAGTTTGAGAGAGCTGTAAAAATCCCTTTTGACAAATCCTGATTACCCTTTGCATCCAACACTGCACGTGGATTCAGGGAGTTCTGTGGTGGCTTCATTACGTCAGAGAAGAGCTTGATGAAACAATAGCTACTCTGTTAGAGACCTGGATTGCTGTGAAATCTGTTCAGAGCAAATCTCCTGAACTGTTTAATAAAAAATAGGATTGTTGAAGGTTTGTTTTCAGCACTAAGGGAGCCATTGAGATGAAGATTCATATCTTTGCTCTCTGGCTCACTTGAGATCTGCTTCCCATGTGCAGAATTGACAGAAGGCTTTCTCTGACTGCCCTCTTTCCTTCCTTGCTTCAACAGTTTTTATTTAACATAAACCCAGTAATTTTTTTCCTGTCAAACAATCTATTTTCAGGACTGTAACAATATTTTCACGAGAGAAGTTTTTCAATCCATAAAACTGGAGCTGTTTGCTTTCCTAGGTGTCCAGTGAAGCCTGATGAGCTGTTCTGCTCAGAACAGGATCTTCAGCATAGCAGAGACACCTTTCGTGCTCGATGGTCTGTCTGTCTGAGCTGGTCACATTGTGTGACAAGAGATGCCCCAATGCATTTGGGGAAAAGAAAAAACAACCAATTTTTTCTTGTAGATGAAGCTGGTAGATGTTTCAGACTAATAAGTAATCCTGATGCAGCAGGTAAAATATGCTTGTGAAAATTTTCATTTGTAGTGGATTAAACAACAACTAAGATTAACTCACAGTCCTTCTCATTTAGAGTGACAGTCTTCACAGGGATACATTCAAGCACTGCATTAAGACCTTCTGGCATTGTGATCACGTCTGAGCCTCTGTCTTTCAAGTATGGCACATGTCCATACTTTCTATGGAAGTTAGTACCAGGAATTGAGGTTGGCTGATATTGTGGTGGGTACTGATTCAGGAACAAGTTTTGTAGGTGCGCTCTGTGTGTTGTGCATTCTCTGGACAGACAGCACTGTTATTCTGTGTCAGAGAGTCTTTTTAAATATAGTTCATAATGCTAGCTAGCTAAATGTTTTGTTTTCTCCCACTTCTTTTAAAAAAGAAAACAAAAACCCCCAAACTAAAATTATAGAAGTATGTAACTTTAAATTGAAGGGAAAGCAAGTAAATTAAATGCCTGGAGTTTGACGGAGCCAAGAGTTTAAAACAAATGTTAGCAAATACATGGCATTAAACTACCTAACTTTTTTTTTTTCCTTTCATCTGCTTATTTGCTTAGTTAGCTGAATTTTGAAGAGTTTCCTCAAATGATAAATGTTTCTTTGAGGAACTTAGATGTGCTCTGCTAGTATTTTTAATACAAAATTTCAAGTATTTTCTTTGGTAGATAGGCAACACTGTCTTTCAGCTAACTCTCCACCCCATACACAATGGCTTAGTTACTCAGCTCATCCTGGGGTGCACATTTTCAGTATCATTGAGTTGATTTGTTCTAAAAGCAAGTCCAGGTGCTTTAGCTGGAGCGTGGTCCTTACTGCCATAAGGGTTTGAAGCGCCTACTGGAAATCTTTTCAATGAGCTCTTTATGTAGAGGAGGCTCTAGAACGTTATTAAAACATACTTGAAACTTTTCATTTGGTGCATTTTGTTTATGCCTCCTCTTCCCACCAGAAGCTTTGTGAATTCTAAACTACTTGATATGCATTAAACTAATTGGATATTGTATTTATCACGGTTGTTTGGCTTTGTTCAGCTTTATTCAATGTATCGAGCATAAAAGCAATAAGATAGAGGTTTGTCTGGAATTTGTGCCTTTCAGCTATAGCTGCAGGAGCCCCGTGCTTGGCTGGGGTTGGTTGTCTGGGCAGGGATCACAGGTCAGTCCCATGGTATAGCACGTGTTTGGATAATGGAGTGGCTTTCTCAGATAAGAGATCCTCTGGTAAGTCACAAAGAGTCTGTGCAGTATGTATAGTTATGTAAGAAGCAGTAACTTCAGGTTGGAACATTGTCTGTGGACAATTCCTTGACTAGACAAGCTAAAGGACATTCTTAGTACAGAGTGTCTCTGAGAAATGTTTTGAAATTTATCTTGTTGGCTGTAAGTGCCCTAGACAGAGAGGACAGTGCTAGCATGACTATTCCTGCTGCACATAGTTTCCACTGTGTCTTCTTGTTTTCAGGCTTGCTGAAACTTTCCTGTATTTTCTTCTGTCCAGATGGAAAATAATTTTTTTGGAAAATTTGAGGCAGTGGAGAAAGAATATAGAGTCTATATTAATTTTTAAATAAACAACAAAAAAATTGGCGGATCTTTTCCCTTAGGAAGTATCGCGTGTATGGAGCTGCCATATGGTGCAAGCAGAGGTTTGAAAGATGAGATGCTGTAGAAAGTGATATGATTTCTAAATTTGAAACTCAGTCTATGCAATCAGTCCCCACTATCAGCCCTCCACAAAGGTCACAGTTTGGCAAATTATTTTTTAATTCAGGTCAGTTTCCTGATTCAGGTGGGGAGCTTTATTGAGAAATTGTCAGGAGAACTGCTGGGTTGGTATGCACTGTTGCAGGCTCCAGAGCAATGTAGTTGGGAAAAGTTAAATTTTAGTTTTGTAACAAATATTATTACAATATTGTAACATATGATCTTAAACCAGTACACGGTATCACAAAAGAGTAGAAAAATTAAACTGGGATCCTTTTGTGTGCGAGAAACTTTGGGATTGCCAGCTACAAATATTATTTATACCTGCCATATTTGTGTTACTTGAAAATCGTGCAAGTCATTTGGAGATCTTGCCAAGCAGGCAGGCTTGCTTTCTATAGAGAAAATAATTCAGACCAAGCTTGTTGAATAAATGGAGAATTTCACAATAGCTTGATAAGGCTTTGCCATGCTGTTGTGCACCAAGTGCTAGAACTTAATTGTCTTAGTATTTTAATAGATTGAATGAGAGGCTCTTATAAACACATGAGCCGAAGGGGGGGAGAGTGGTAGGTGGTTGATTTTTATTTCTGAGACCTGTCTCATACTGTACTTGGTGATGGTTTCTTTTTTTTTTTTTTTTTTTTTAATTTTCTTTTTTTACCCACTATATGTAAAACCTTAAATTATAGTTTCTACAAAGGGACTTGCTAAAGTTATCCAGTATGAACTTCAGTAAAGATAACATATAAGTCATGAGCAGGTACATTTAAATAATCTCTGTTATTGGAGCTTTGGAGTGCTAATGCTACTGCTGAGTCAAACATAGCTAAGATTAAAATGGCTGTGCTCAAACTTCTTTCTACCTGTTATAAAAGGCCATGGGATTATCTTGGCATGTAGATACTTCCAGAAGTCAGAAATAGTTGAGCATTTTCTCTTGAGTTTGTAGATCAGCAAGTACTTGTGTAAGTTTTGTTTCAAATAGCAATTCAAATTATTTCAGCATTGGTGAAACTGTTGGGAGAGGATGTATTGATTTAAAATAGTGTTACAGTGTTTCCTTTAATCATGATCCCAGGGTGAGTATATCCCTTTTAGATGATTGAATCAAATCTGTGTGCTTTCTGCTTCTTGAAGGTCTTTCAGAAGTACTGAAAGACACAGTGAACTTTGTCTGCTTGGAGGTCAATACAACCAGAATGAGGTGTCCTGTAAAACTCACAGCATAAAGCCTGTGCAAAAGCCTTGTTGGCCTCTCTGGGATGTGGAATCAGTACTTACTGTAGTACCTCTTCCAAAAAGGTAAAAGTAAAGACTTATTATGTGTATAGACAAGATCCTGCCAGCATTGTCTGCTGAGAAAGATTTTAATGTGTTGAAATTTTCATAAACTCACCTGAAGGGAAAATTGAAGGTATTTCTGGAGTAACATAAATTGTATTAAAATTTTTCTTGTAAGTTTTAAATTTTATTTAGCTTGAAAGATTGAGACTGCACAGGAAAAAGCATGGGAAGCTAGGTTCTTTTTCCACAAGATGCAATTTGGAAAGGAAAGAAAGTAAATAGTTGAAAAGTAGCTCTCTGTGTTGATGCTGCTTGTGCTTTTTGCTAAAAGGCTCCTGACCCATGTTACTCATAACCATGGAGTAAAGTGCATCTTCTAAAAATACACTGGGAAAACAGAGCACTTGGAGCAGCAGGAGCTGCCTGTTACTGGAAGTGGAGTTGTGTGCCCTGTTCAGATGATGGAAAAGCTTTAATAAGAGTAGGCAATTTCTCTTAAACAGTCTGATAATTTGCATATTGATTTTTGACCTCCTAATTTAACTTAATCTTTAGCTGATGAGGAAGTATTTCTTAGAGGTAATTGCTGCAACTGTTTTAAACTTAACAGTGTCCTCATATCATCTTCCTTTTTCTGGTCATCACAGGAACATTTTGTAATAATGACTCTTACTTACATGGAAGGCAATACTTCCTATATTTTTAATGTGATTTTTGCCTATTTATGGGAAGTGTCTTTCACTCAGTTCTCTACTCTTCTTAGTTTGTATTTTCTGTTTTTTCCCCCCTTTTTTTTCTTTTCCTCTCTCAAAAGAAAACAAGGCTCTGGAATTAGCAGATTCTGTATAAAATCTTCTGCAATAAAGATTAATTAGCATACAGGCATGCTTCTAGGGAAAGTCTAATTCTACCAAAAAGTTCCATGTTTTAATAACATTACAGAGCTTCTTCTACATAAATAACATAGATGTAGTGATGCTGTACTAAAAATATTTGCACTACTGAAGAATAGAGAGAAATCCTTGATGAGTGGTTAAAACTACATTCTTTAAGAGAAAAGAATTGAATGGTAGTTGTTTTGTTTTGGGGGCTCTTTTTTTTTTTTTAACTGTTTGTTATGAAAAGTGGTGTTGCACGTTGTGAGCCAGTGTTCCTTGTCCCCAGCTTTGATCACCACTTCATAATAAAACAATATTGCGTGGAGCAATTGACGCAGTTGCTTGTGGTTTATATTCTTTGGATTTTAACATCCAGCGTGCTATGCCTGTGATCTCTTGCTTCAAGGTGTGGTTTTAGCCAGCTGGCTGAAACATCTGAGTATTAAATTACTCTTCTGTATCTTTTTATATTCTGGAGGGGTCTGCAGAGTTAAGCTTAAACTGCTGCAGTGTTAAAGTAATGCTCAGTTTTAGGAAATTAAATACAAAAATACCCATGTAAGCAGTGGGGACTCAGGCAAGAGAAAGCAGCTTCTAGATCTGTGATTCATCTCACAAAAGCTAAACCTTAATAGTGCTTAACAAAAACTTAGTGAGGAGCTAAAGATTTGGACCACTTACTATATGTAAAAATATGCATTTAATGATATATGTACATATACACATATATCAGGTTTATTTTTATAGCACTCTTAATCATCTGCTAAAGGTAGAGAAGAGAGCTGTTTTGGGCTGAACTCTTGTAAGGCACAGATGCCCTAGGAAATGCTCAGCTCCTTTGTGGTAGGTGGTTCACTTTTCTTACCAAAGAACTGAGGAGATGCTACTAAAAGATTAGAGATGAATTCTGAGGACAGCAGAGGAAGAGATCTCTTTTACAAGTCTCTTCACTTTGATCTGCTTCAAAGGAGAATGAAAAGAAAACACACCAAAAATCCCCCAACAAACAAAAAGAGAGGGAAAAGCACTGTAAATGTAGTGGAATCCTCCATAACATAACACCATGTTTGCATATAATGTTTAATATCCTGCTTTTCCCTTGCTAGGCCTTCTTTCTCCTTTGCCACAGCATTCGTTCCTGTCTGTAGGGAAAGGAGCTGAGACAGTAGGGAATTATGACCATGGCTATTTAAATTATTAAATATTTATATTAATATTAAATTAAAGCATTAGTTTAAATGTGAAATGCACTGTGTGAGTGCCCATTCTGTTGGCTTGCTTTTCCTGCCCTGATTCTTCACTGTGCATCTTTTCACCTTTCTGTCTTGGGAAGTGCCTTTACTCTGCAACTTTTCCTGCTCCTTGGAAGAGCCTCTTGGCCTTCTTAATGTGCAGACAGAATCTGGAGCTGTTGCTGTCTTGATAAATTCATCATCAAAGTTCACCAAAGCAAAATATCAGAAGGTGACCATGATGAATAATGTGGGAAGAGCTGCTGAGTGTGGGAAATGTTTTGGAAGAAGGTGGGCAGTTCAGGAGCAGTTTTCCAGGGGCCTTTATTAAAATTAGCTGATACATTCTTACTTGTAATAATTTCTCTGTATTATCTTAGACTGATGTTGAAGTTGCAGTGAGTGAAAAATGCATCTATCTTTGCTGAAGCTTCTCATATAAGCTAAAAAAAAAAATAAATCTTAATTTCTTCATAGCTTCCACAGACCTCTGATTAGGTACCTGTGAATGATATCCATCAGTCTTTTTCCCCTTGTTGTAAAATAAAACAGTGAAATTTTTCAAATTTTTCTGAAGGTAAAATGTAAATGTACTACATGGCTGTTAGCAATGAAGCAATTTTAATGTAATCTCAATAAGGATTTAAAGTAATATTGCAAAAGATGCAAATTAGCATTCCAAGATTTTTTCATGTTTTTAATTGCTTAAAAGTCCTGTCTGAATTCCTTTCCCAATGTATTGCTGAAACATGACATAGATGTTATGCCATTATGATGTTGTTTAGCAACTAACTTAAGATTATTATGTAAGATAATGTTAACATGGTTGTTTAAAGGAACTGAAATGAAATTATGTCCAGTGGTTAGAATAGTAAACATTTGAAGCACTGAACATCCTTATTTTCATGTTTCAGAACGTGTTTCAAGTTTAACCTTGGAATACAGTTCACAGATGCCAATGAATTTTATTTACTGAAATGAAAAGTTTCTTGATGAAGAACAAAGGTTATGACCTATTTATTGCTAGTTGAAAAGATTGCCAGTGTTGTTAGAAAGCTTCCTTACCCTCAATTTCAAGATGAAAATTTTACTTCATTAAAGAGAGAAATAGATTAAATTAGTATTACCTCAGTTGAGTGCAGGTAATTAAAAAAAAAAACCTGTTTTTTTTTAGCAAGACAGGGTAACAGTGTATCTTAAAATTGTTTATGTTTTTTTTGGGTAAATATTTATTTACATATTAAAATTTTTGCGATTTGAAAAATACTATTTCTGATTTTAAGTGATTTGTACATAAGTTACATAATGATTCTGGTTATCTCAACTCTTGGAGAGATGTGTGAGATGCTTTTCTAAGGTCATATATGGTTTTGTTAGTTTTTGAGAGAGCAAACCCCTCATATTCAAACTCTTGTTTCCTTAAAAAGCATTTTTCATTGCAAAGGTATGCAATTCATATTTTATAATGCTATTGAATTTTTTGTTTTTCAGTCCCAGAAATCCTGGATAGAAAATACTTTCACGAAGAGGGAGTGTGTGTATATTATACCAAGTTCAAAAGACCCCCACAGGTAAATAAGAAATGATGCAAGAACTCATTGCTGCTCTTGATTATTTAAAAAAAAAAAAATCAGTATTTTCATGAGAGTTGGACTGGTTTTTTGTATGAAATGCTGTCTTGGGTTGATGCTTTCATAACTGGCCACTGTTGCTCTGTGAATCAGATTTTTTTTTCCTTTTTGTGAAAGTGCTTTGGCATTGCAGAAATCTCCAAAAAATGTTCCCCTGTTCCCTTTGCTGCTTCTTACCAATCCTCCTACTGATGTCTGTGATCTCTTTACAGTGAGGGGGGTGTGAAAAAAAAATTCTGAAGTCAGGAAGAGATAAAAAAATTTCTGAAGTCTCATAGAGAGATCCTCTACTGGAATTTAAAAACTCTCATTGTAAGCGTAGGGTGAAGTGTGAAAATCAATCTGACAGTATGGGAGAAAAGGGTGAAGAATTCATAGAAGAATAAAGAAAACCAAGAATTGGGGTGGGGAAAAAAATACCAAAAAAAGGCTGAAGAAATACTTGCTTCTAGGGAAAACAGATAAATGAGAACTGTTCAGATTTCATGTTGTGTGTAATGATTTTTCATCCTGAAGTTCTTAAAGGAAAAAAAATTAGGCTGAAAAATGGGTAAATATGTTTCTAGAGGTGAGGCTGAGGCTAGGAATATTTTGCATATCTCACATGCTGTTTTTACCTTATCTTAAATTAGAAGTGTGAAATCAAGCAAGTTAGTGATAACTCCAGTATATATCTACTTGACTTCCACCAAGTGTTACAGGTATAATTTAAGAGTTCCTACAATGATTGAGTTTGACATGCATAGCCATGACATCTGTGTCACAGATAAAATCAAGTCAAATGGAAAATAGATTTAAAATTGGATTTTGAAGGCAGTTTTGTCTCCCCAAAATGTTTGCTACTGTATTATGGATTTCTGATCAGCTTTTTTTTTCTTAAGCTTCATATACATGAGAGCAGCTGAGAAACCTTTTCTTCTGAGGTTGAGAAAACTTCTATTTCACTCTTTTCCTTAAAAAACACCTATAAATCTCTTTTGTTTTACTGGGGCAGGTTACTGTTTTTCATTTAAGACCTTTGTTTTCAAACAGAAAAAGAACTATTTTCAAATTATTGTAAATAATTCACCACATTCCTTGAAACCATGTGACATGAGAAGCTTTTAGAATTTATAGCCACAATTGCAGCACATGGAAAATTTGCAAATGCAAACAAAGTAATTAGGAAGCTGTTAACATTTCCAGAGCATTTAACAAGGAACAGAATGGTCAACACTTGCCCTTTCAGTTTAACCTATTTGTAGCTTACAATGGACTTTACAACTTTCCCACCGCATTTTGTCCTTCAGTTTCTAAGAATGGCCTGTGGTTGTTGGTGAATTGCTCACTGTTGTGTGTGAATTATGTGTGAACTTTAGTCATATCTTTAAATATTTTTACAGATGCCTTCCAGGATGTCAGATTTGTCAGCAACTTGTCAGGTAAAAGGTCTTTGTAACTACAATATTTATGAATATTTTCTGATTAAAAAAGTGCTTTCATAATAGGGTTTTCAAAAGTTTTGATCAATATTATGAATGACAAGTTGGTGAAAGGTTAGCTGTAAAACAAATATAATGTTTAAAGAACTGCCTGCAATAAGTAGGTCACGGATTTATAAATGTTATATAAATTACTTGTCTTCAAAGAAGCAATTTCTCCTGGCCTCCAGCTTGCTACCTTAATGTGAGCTTCAATATTTTGCATTGTAATATGTATTGTAATTGACTATTGCTGTAAATATTTATGGCAACAAGGCTTGCTGTGGAAAAGAGGCTTATCTAAAGTCTAGAATCTTTGCTTTCTAAATCTAATCTTTTCCTGTTATCGATGAAGGAAGTTCTTTTGTCCTGCACTGGGAGTGTTTCCTGAAGCCTTGTCCCTGGTGTGTCTGGTGCAGGTGCTGCTGTGGCCGCCTGGTCAGACAGCATGCTTGTTTCACTGCCAGCCTGGCCATGAAATACTCCGATGTGAAGCTGGGTGAGAACTACAACCAGGAAACAGAAGAATGGTCAGTGGAAAAACACACGGAACAGACCTCTACTGATGCTTACGGTGTCATCAACTTCCAAGGTGGCTCTCATTCTTACAGGGCTAAGGCATGTATGATGTTTTGTTGTTTCCTTTTTTCTTGCTCTGTGTTGGTGCTGAATGCTCAATTTAACTTCTGAAACTGAAGGCTGAAAATATTAACACATCTACTGTGACAAACCAGTGCCCTCTTTTATTCTAGCATTTTTGTTGACATCTGAATTCTTTCTAATTTCCATTTGTAAAAGATTTTTAGTTGTGGTAGAAATTATTTAAAGGTTATGCAGTTACAGGCTATAGGGAGTTCTTATACAGAGTGACTCCTGTGGTCAAACTGAAGTGCTTGAGTAAGGGAGCTGTGCTCTTTAGCAGCTGGCAGAACCCCCAAGGACAGTCCAGTGCTCCAGGCCAGATCATCTCTGTGGAGAGAAGGGCCCTTGGCACGGTTCTTTCATGTTCATAATAGCAGTGTATGGGTTTCTTTGTGCTTGCTGTAGCTAAAAATTGCTGTGAACCCTTTTCTAGGAGCACAGAAACACCAGGCTGCCCACACTCATTTCTGCTTCCTTCTGCAGAGTGCAAGTGGGGTTGCTCAAACCAGTTTATGGTGGTTTTTTATTTAGAGCTTGATTCAGGAAGGGTTCAGTTTCTGCCTGCTGTCTCTTCCTCTGTTCAATAGCTCATAGTGAAGATGTGGCAGCATTGTAGCTGGTCAACCATCTACTTAATCTTATGCTGTTAAACATAGTGTTAAAAACCTGCCAGTTTTGAAGTTTTCTATTGAAAAATGGTTTCCTTCCCACCAAGAACAGGAAAAGAAAACCAAGCAATTGTAAAACTCTTTGCAGATGGTAGAGCTTTTATAGATACTTCTGAATTTCATCCAGTGCTCTCATAGAGTCATTATATAGGTCACTGTGCCAGTAGGATGGAATACCATGATCTTTCTGTAGCTGTTCCCTTTCCAAAACTTGCTTTCCAAACTGTCTCCTCTGGCCTATAGAGGATATAAAAGAAGCTTGTTCATTTATTGCATCTGCTGTGTTTCGAGAAAGTGAATGACAGTTTCCAGAGTCAGGAGTAGGGTAATAGATCCTGAAATATGTCCTGGTTGTTCTTTTTGCACATTTGAGCCCTTTAACTCTGCTTTGTGCCTGCAGTATGTGCGATTGTCATACGACACCAAGCCTGAAGCTCTTCTGCAACTTATGCTTAAAGAATGGCAGATGGAGTTGCCAAAGCTTGTTATATCTGTACATGGGGGCATGCAGAAATTTGAACTTCACCCACGCATCAAACAGTTGCTTGGCAAAGGTCTTATCAAAGCTGCAGTGACCACGGGAGCCTGGATCATAACTGGAGGAGTGAACACAGGTAAGGAGCTACCAAAGAACGTGCAGGAGTACCTGGATTGCAGCTTTAAAAGAGCCAAAAGATTTAATGGATGGATGCATTGCTTCATCCTAAAACAAAGTAGATTTGAATGAGATTGGTCAAATGAAATTAAAATAATACATTTTGAACATGTGTATTTGAAAGTGGGCTGCTGTTTGGTCTTGAAAAGAGAAATAATGTATGGAGGGGTTGGGTTTTGGGCATTGTTTTGTTTGTTTTCTGGGTTTTGTTTTTGAAACAAGGAAAAGCTTCATGTGATTAAAAAGAGAAAACTCTTAGTTTTTGCTAGTCTAATATTTGTTTTTTGAATTACTTTGTTTCCTCCTGGTAGCATGGTGCTTTTTCTTTGGTAATTTGTCAGTAAGTTTCCAGATCCTTCAAAGCCTGTTTATCTAAACAAAACAGTTAAAGGTCCAGTTACCTAAATAAATATTTGTATTCTTAGTAAGATGTGGCATTCTATACATTGGAATCTTTCTATGCACAAACAGGTGTTGCAAAACATGTTGGTGATGCTCTAAGAGAACACGCTTCCAGATCATCTCGAAAGATTTGCACTATTGGGATTGCTCCGTGGGGAGTGATTGAAAACAGAAACGACCTAGTTGGGAGAGATGTAAGGATGAATTACCTAACTGAAATAACTATTTACCTCATTTACCTTTGGCACATCTGCTCAAGCAGGTTTCTCCCTTGCTTTGCATCATTGAAATACTTGCTTTACTGTGAAGATACACTGACATCTGTGACTTATGCAAGATCGTTACTGTAAGCAAGTTGCAAAATGCAAATGTGCTACAGGAGGAGCTTGTTCTTTAGTACAATCCTTCTCCCTCCCACCCCAGATATTATTGGATCAAATAACAAAAAAGCCAAAATATTACAGAGAATTCACATTTAGGGAAGTGAATAAGTTGAAAAATTTTGATGTGGAGTCTTCAGTGCTACTATTTGCCAGACAAGTCACAAATTTTCCCCAAAGACACCTTTTCAAAGGATCTTTTCTGTGTTCCCCTTCAGAACAGCATCCTTCAATGATATAATCATCTACTTCCCTCCACAAAGCTCAGAGCTGCAGCTGTTGGTGTATCCTGATCCAAGGCATGCTTATATGTGTCAGTGTTTCTTGTTGAGCCACCAGTAGTTCTTGTGTCTAGTTGAGTTGCACAGAAACAAGTGTGAATCTTTGCAAGTAAAAGACATTGTTGTGTGCTTACACTTAGGTGGTTGCTCCATATCAGACCTTGTTAAATCCATTAAGTAAACTAAACGTCCTAAATAACCTCCATTCCCATTTCATTCTGGTGGATGATGGAACAGTTGGAAAGTATGGAGCAGAAGTTAAACTGAGAAGAGAACTGGAAAAAACTATTAATTTGCAACGGATCCATGCAAGTAAGTAATTGTGGTGCCTGAGGGCTGTTACTATGGCTTAATGAAAAAGGTGTTTGCATTAAACATCTGAATGGCAAAATAGAAAAATTAAATCTTTTATTTATGTTTCAAGTCTAGAATTGCAAATTTCAGCAACTGCTTTGGACCCTAGTTATTGCTAGTAGATTTATGATTTCTCTGGGACCACAGAGGAATCCTTTCTGAACAAAGTTGTCTGTTTACTTTGATAAAGCAAATGTAAGTCACTTCAGGCCTTGGTGTATTGTCAGACCATATTGGTCTTGATTGGTTAATGGTTTTGACGCTGATCACTTGCAGTTTCACAGTTTGCAGTTTGGTGTTTTCCCAGTTGTGGAGCAGAACATGTATTTTGACCCTTACAGGAAGTCTTTTGCAATATTTCCCATCAGTAGAGGGTTTCCATGTACCGATGTTCAAACTGTGTATGTGTTGTCACCTTTGGAAACTATTTGGGGGAGTTAAAGGAGGAGTTCCATAAAGAAAAATTCTTCAGTTTTCTGCATTAGTTCATGAGTATTTCAATGAAGAATCTCTTCTGTATTGTGGATTGTTGCATTTACCAGCTTGACAGTGCTTGTGTCCCAGCCCAGAAGATAAAGTGCTTGAAGCTGTGCCTTACCAACAGTTAATGTCTGGCAAGGCAGCATTTTGATGTTGATTCAATAGAAAGGACAAACTTGATTTATTAAATACGTAAAACTGACCTTAGCATTCACTGTACACCTACAACATTGTCTGGGGTCTGTTATTTATTTGTCACTTTACAGGAATTGGCCAGGGTGTGCCTGTGGTGGCACTCGTGTTTGAAGGTGGCCC
The DNA here is from genome assembly GCA_013398075.1 of Notiomystis cincta. Classification (NCBI taxonomy): domain Eukaryota; kingdom Metazoa; phylum Chordata; class Aves; order Passeriformes; family Notiomystidae; genus Notiomystis; species Notiomystis cincta. Next base: position 87,261 of record VZRX01006970.1, read on the forward strand.
CAACGTCATCCTCACAGTTCTAGACTTCCTTCAGGAGAGCCCTCCAGTGCCCGTGGTTGTGTGTGAAGGAACTGGTAGAGCTGCAGACATCCTGGCCTATGTTCACAAGCAAACAGAGGAGGGGGGGTAAGTCCCAGCAGTGCCAGCCTGGCACAGAACCACAGGATGGGGCAGGTGGGAGGGGACTGCAGGGGTCATCCCAGAGCACACGGCACGAGTCAGGTCCTGTCACAGGGTAGAGTCAAGTCTTGTCACAGGGTAGAGTCAGGTCTTGTCATACACAGATAAATGACAGGATGTATGGATGCATGGCATCTGTCTGTCATCCATAGGAGTGAGTTTTGAGACCATTGCTTCATGAATCTGCACAAGAGCTTTTTCTGTTAAGTGCAGAAGACACTTGACTGTTTCAAGTGTAGCTTCAAGTAACAAAAGGGATGAACTTGGGCTCTACAATACTTCTTGATTTCTAGTTAGATGTCAGGCTTGCATAAATCCTTAAACACACTGGGTCCTTGTTGCAGGGGCTACCTCAGAACCTCGAGAGGCAGGGATCTAAAGTAGCTGTAAACCAAACAGCTTTGTCCAGGGTAAGAACAGAACTGGGTCTCACTCAGAGGAGTGACTCCTTAGTATTTTGTGTCAAAATCTTTTGGTTGAGAATATCTCAGAACTCAATATGGGAAGGAAAGGGAGAGAGAGTTGTGTTACTTCTAGGAGGCAGTAGTAGAGAATTGTAGATTAAGTAACCTATAGTTCTTTCTAAAGGTTACCCAAGATTTTGCCACAGCAAGAGTAATGAGCTTATAGATAGCAGGACTTTGAATGGACATGTTGAAACTAATTAAATGCATTGTTGTTCTTACTGTTCATTGAAAACAATTGTTTTCCTGATTGTTTCCATCTCAGGAATGTTCCTGAGGGTGCTGAGCCTGAAATCATTTCAACCATCAAAAAGACATTTAACTTTGGTCAAAGTGAAGCAGTTCATTTGTTTCAGACACTGCTGGAATGCATGAAAAAAAAAGAACTTGTAAGTAGATCTTGCCATAAAATGGTCTGTGCAAGGTGCATGCATTTGTGGATATATGATAGAATGTTTGTTTTCTGGATGTTTTAGTTAATGACTACTACTAAAGCTATACTGTCTCACTGCATGCTTAAAGCAAACCCACCTTATAGAGGTTATATGTAGCCTGAGTTCAGGGACTGGTGTCTCATTTGGACATCACATTGTGTTCTGAGATACAAAATTAGCTTGTTCAGCTAACCATGTTTGCTGGCAGGTTAATCTCATAATCTGTAATGAACTGGGGAGGTAGACTGCAGTGAATTGTAATCGTAGGAGGAAAAGAAGTTCAAGTTAATTGAAGATTCCCACTTAGGAAAACAAAATAGAATGCACATTAAAAGTTTAAATTGAGCATAGACAGGCTTCAAGTTGCATTGAAGACCAGGAGTCTTTTACGTCAGGAATTGAAAAAGATTTAAAACACTGGAGCCAATCACCTTTGCCTGAAAATAACTTTCAAATATGTGTTCCCCATTTTGCCATTTTGGACAGATTACAGTTTTTCATATCGGGTCAGATGAACACCAGGACATTGATGTTGCAATACTTACAGCATTGTTAAAAGGTGAGACCTGATTTTTTTAAGATCATTTGGAACATCCAGCTTCTATTGATTAGTGTTTATATGATGGGTTATTTTATAAAATACCAGTAGGAATCTTTAGTTTTAAACAAATAAGTATCTGTGTTGTCATTGTATAATACTATAACGTGACATAAATGATGAAATAGCATAATTTTGTAGTGGATTACTTGATTTGGCCTTTTTAGGAAGCAAGAATGTTTATTGTCTTGTATTATAATTAATTTAAAATTTTCTTCACTGTATTTTCTTCTTAAGGCACGAATGCATCTGCATTTGACCAGCTTGTTCTTACACTTGCATGGGACAGAGTTGATATAGCAAAAAATCACGTTTTTGTTTATGGGCAACAATGGCTGGTATGTAATGGTCTGGATTAAGCAGAATGATAGTTCCTAATAGAGAGAAGAACAATTTACTGTAAAGAATGAATCTTGACTTTTGTAGAGAGAGACTTTGGAATACTGACACATTTATTTCGAGACAGAAATTTGTGTGCACTGCATCATCTCACAGCTGTTTTGCTATTATATATTTGAAAATGGTCCAGAATTTTTAGAAATGTGCCAACTGTTCTGAATAACTAGCAGAGAAAATACATTACAAAAGGTGGAAGCTTACTTATTTCATGTTAGTCAGATGCTCCTTCTTTGTTCCAGTTGCATGGCCCATGAAAGTTCTTAAGCATCTAGTAAAATGCACTACTGGCAGCACTGCAGTGTCTTTTGAGGGAGGGACAAAATGTCTATTTCTTGTAGTTTGAAAATGAGTTTTAAGAATACCTGGTAGCTCTTGCCTTTTCTCCCTATTAGTGTAAAAATAAAACATGAGTTTATTGAGTGTGCAGTCAGAAGTCCATATTGTGCAAGGCTTGTTGGTTGCCATGATGGTTCTGACATGTTTGAAGCCATTTGTGCTTTAGGTGTTTCATGTCTAATTGTTTTATCCAATATCAACCTTAATTACGTTAAACCAGGTGTCTCCTTAGTCCCCTGCACTATCTCAGCAGGCAATACCTGAGGAACAGTTCAAGTCTTCAGAGTATTCTCCCATCCTGTAATTGTGTGAGGTTTGGGGGATATTCTGGACCAAGGGTGACATCTTTATAGACCTGTAAGGTTTCACAGCCCTGTAGATGGAGGTGGTTGACACAGTATCCAAGTTCACTTTTTCACTGGCTCTCTCCAGGCTCTACCTTGTTGCCTCTTTGTCGTAGGTTGGCTCCCTGGAGCAGGCGATGCTGGATGCCCTTGTGATGGACAGAGTTGCATTTGTGAAACTTCTGATTGAAAACGGAGTAAGCATGCACAAATTTCTTACAATTCCCAGGCTGGAAGAACTTTATAACACAGTAAGTAAATAATTGCTTTTTAAACTCCTTTTAGAACAATTTTTTAGTTGCTCAGCCTGTTGTATCCTGGGTCCTGGTCTGAAGGTTGTGGGGTGTTGGTAGGGGAGGCTCCTGTGCATAAGGTTGGAGTTGGGAAGTGGATGCTCTTGGCTGCTGTGCCCCAGCAGCACCAAAATTGTCTGTCAGCAGGGTTGGATGCTAGGGATAGACACGAAAGGGCAAATTGCAGCTCTCTTGTGGACACATGAAGTGTGCAAACCACAGTGGGGAAGAGCAGAGAAAGTCATGTGGGTGAAACTGGTACCCAGAATTTGAGATCTATAGGGCTTCATAGGATGCATTCTGTCTGCATAATTAACATCATAATAGTTCTGAAAATAGTTGAATTTGTCAACCTGCATAGTTATAATTATTACTTAGAAAAATTTTGTTGCTGTAGGTGTTGATCTAAGAATTCCAAGGTAATTTTGATAACAGTATCCAAAGACAGAACAAAGAACCTTCCACCAAAAATTAGCTGATGTGAGTAGTACACAAATATGGCTTAGGTTTGTGTTAACAGTCTCATTATCTGCTTTTGACAAAAAAAGAAAAGATAACTAATTCTTTAGCTAATAAAGCTCTGTAGAGAAGCCTTCTTGAGAAGCTTATTTATTCATTTTATTTATACTCTATTTTTATATTTAAAATTAGTTTTTAAAATTAACCTCTTATGGTGTAGCTGTTGCATGCTAGTTTCTCACTCCAAATTTCCCCTCTCTTTTTCTATAAAGAAACAAGGCCCAACTAACCCTACACTCTTTCATCTTGTTCGGGACGTCAAACAGGTATGCTGTCAATGTAAAAATCTGTCAAACTAGCAAAGTTATTTTTTGTTAATTTCTCTTATTTGACTTTCAATTTGATCTGCAGTTTGTTTATTAATTTTTAATTTAAGTATCAAGCTACCTCTGCAGACATTTTAGTAGTTTACAGTACTTCTGTTGTGGTCTTGGTGCCCTGCTGCCTAAAAAGATGTTAAACCCAAAGAGTGTTGTCTTTCAATTTTCTTTTGATTGTTTTCCTACCTGGGGCGATTGAAAGCTGATGCTCCCAGCTTGGAGAAATTTTTCCTGTTAAAACAATAGACAAAAAAAACCCCAATTCCTCCCCCACCAATGGAATGAGTATCTATTCTGTTAGGGGAGTTCATACAGCAAAGAAGGTATAACCTGGTCTTTCTTTAAAAATAATAACTGTTGAGCCATACAGATGCTTTTTGGGTTTTGTGTTGGAGGGATTTTTTATCATGAAAGGCTTTTTTCTTTTTTATACCTTGAAAAATTAAAACCACTTTTTGTATTCCTAGGGAAATCTTCCTCCAGGATATAAAATCAACCTGATTGATGTGGGATTGGTTATTGAGTATCTGATGGGAGGAACCTACAGATGCACCTACACCAGGAAACGCTTTAGAGCGATCTACAACAGTCTCAGCGGGAACAATCGGGTACGGGCACTCAGGCAGCAGCACACTGGTCCTCAGTTAAAAACCCAAACCTTTGGTTCTGTGGAATAATCAATCCATGTTGGTTTGTTCTTCTTGTCAATGGACTGGTTCTTTCAAATGAAGTAGTAAGGGCTAGGAGGGCAGCTGAGAACTGTCTTGGGATTGAGGGCAAACAACAGATTGTGTTCTCTGCCTTACTCCAGCGCATCCTGATTCCTTCTCTGAGATTCCCTCTTTTCCTACTCTTAGGGGAAGAATGGACACTACACATGCAGATTCACCAGGGCTTGGGATGCAGATATTTTGGCTTCTTGTGCAAGCTACACTAACCAACAAGTGTAACTGCTTATTAGTGACTTCTTAAAAATAATGAAACCTTGTTAAATATCCAGTGAAAATTCTGGTTGTGCTGTTGTATAAGTTCATCAGTGTTTCAGTAACCAAAGCCCTTCTCCTTGTTGCAGAGATCTGGGAGAAATCCTTCAAGTACTACTCCTCAGATGTGTAAAAGCCATGAGTCTTTTGGTAACAGGGCAGACAAGAAAGAGAAAATGCGCCATAATCATTTCATCAAAACAGCGCAGCCGTACAAACCAAAGGTAGGGGTGCTAGGGGAACACAGGGGGGTTTATTTCACTTAGCTAAGAGTGGGGAGCCTGCTGAAATCCAAATGCCACTGGAGTGAGTAGCAGCAATTCCATTGGCTCTGGTAAAGCTGGAATTTCAGCCTTGCTTTTGTACTTGTTTCTAAACTGCAGCCTTGTTACAGGATTCTGTAAAGGGTGTTTCTTTTTCTGTGTAGTAATCTCATGGATAACCTTTGATATGTTAGGGACCAAAAAGCATATCTTTGACAGAGTTCTAGTAATGAGGGTGGGACTTGCATGGCTTGGAGCAAGATTTGGCCATGTGTTACTACTGCAAGCAGTTTCTGTGAGTTTTTTCATTTGTATGTAGGTATATTAGTTACTGCTTTTCTTTGATCTGTAATTCAAATTAATTCAGTCTCACAGTTATTAAAATGAATTGTACTCAACTGAAGTTTTCAAACAAAAGTTCCAGCTGCTTTTCAAGTCTTCAGAAATTCTTTCTTCTTTTTTTTCTTTTTATAATTATTTCTAATTTGGTATTGGATCACCCAGCATTTTATTTCAAGTTACATAATGACCAAGTATAGTGACTTAAAACGTGACTTTGTGGTTTTATTTTAAAGATCGACACTGGTGCAGAAGAGGGAAAAAAGAAAAGAACCAAAGATGAAATAGTTGACATAGATGATCCTGAAACGAGGCGTTTTGCTTATCCTCTGAACGAGCTGTTGCTGTGGGCAGTGCTGATGAAGAGGCAGAAGATGGCTCTTTTCTTCTGGCAGCACGGCGAGGAGTCCATGGCCAAAGCTTTGGTGGCTTGCAAAGTCTATCGCTCCATGGCCTATGAGGCGAAACAAAGTGACCTTGTTGATGATACTTCAGAAGAGCTGAAACAGTATTCCAAGTAAATTACATTGCTCTTGTTCAGAATATCTCCTTGACATGTGCAATAAAAGTAGCGGGCTACTTATGAACAAAACACAAATTGTTCTGTTGGCTCACTTGAAGACAATTATTTTTTGCAAAAAGGTTCAAGTGGAACTCTAATAGAAGCTTTGTATTAGGCATTACTCTTTCTTGAGGGCTGCTAAAAGCCTTGATTTATAGTCAAAAGGAGAGTCAATTTCTTCTGTGTAATTTCTGTGCATGTTTTAATAGCTGTTTCAACATGCATATTTTAAAAACAGAAGTCACAGACTGATGTACTGTAGTTACAAATTGCAGTGTATCTGTACAGAAGGGACAAATAATAGTCCCTTCAAGCTTGGAATTTGTGCAAGAAAATTCACACTAAACTCGTGGTCATTTCTCCAGATGTTATATTTTGTTTTGTTGGGTTTTTTGTTTGTTTCAGCGAGTTTGGTCAGCTGGCAGTCGAGCTGTTAGAGCAGTCCTTCCGACAAGATGAAACCATGGCAATGAAATTACTGACTTATGAACTTAAAAACTGGAGCAACTCCACCTGCCTGAAGCTGGCAGTGTCCTCGAGGCTCCGTCCGTTCGTAGCACACACTTGCACACAGATGTTGCTGTCGGATATGTGGATGGGAAGGCTCAACATGAGGAAGAACTCGTGGTACAAAGTAAGCACTGCCCAGTTCCTTGATGTAAAAAGGGTCAATGGAGTTTGTGTTTAAAGGGAAGGAAGGTGTGTGTTTAAATGCTGTTAGTGTAAAGCTTTCACAACTATAGCTTTTATTAATAAACCCTGTAAACCAGTCTCCTATAACATAATCAAAACTGGAATTTTTGTTGTAAACGCTTCTTTTGACACTCTATTATCTTTTCAAATAAGGTACAGAAATATAGAAGGCAAAAACCAGGCAAGTAGCCTTTAATCAGAGGCTTAAAGAGATCATGTGACTACTAATCCAGTACTAAAAACATAGTAGTAACAACCCTTAACAGATGGAAAACCTGTTGTAAGACTGTAGTTTCATGCATTTTGGCTTTTTACAGGGAGCACACAAGACTTGATGTAAAAAAGCTTTGTGAATATCCTATTTTGGAGGAACTGAGCAAAAAGCAGGGCACAGAATGAAACAAGGGTAGGCAAATCGGGGGCAGGTTTTCCAGTGGTGCCCTTTGTGTGATATAGATATAGATCAATTATGATCTAGACAGAGATAATTATGTAGAGCAATTGAACCAAAATGGGAGTTGCATATTTCTTTGAGATGGTGTACCAAAACCTAATTGTTGCTAGAAATATAATGAAATAAAACTTTCCTACAAAATACCTACAAGCATCATTTAACTTGTGACCTACTAAAATCCTCTTTGATAACTAATTAACTGTTTTCTTGCTTGCTTTGTAACAGGCTAATGACAGTAAATAGCTTTCACTTACTCTCTTCATCTATACCTTAGCTCATTTTTCTACATAAATTGAAGAAAAAAGCCCAAACAAAGCATACACTACTCCCCTCTCCCCCCACGAACCACAACCTTGTAAATGCTTTTAAAATACTCGTTAACAATACACAGTTCCAAAGTTTCTGGGAGTGGATTAAATAACAGAGTGTGTACAGAACATCTCTATCTTCAGTCTTGGAGTAATTCTTTCTAGTGGCTTTGAATTTTGGAATTTGTTGGGTTTTCCCATTTCCTATGTCTTCAAGTCAAGAAACACTCTGTATATGTGATCCTAAGCTCTTAAGCATATATACAAGTAATAACAACTAATTATTTTCTACATTTTCCCCTCAGTAACAAGCAAGTGACATTTAAATCATATATTTTCAGAGGCTATTCTGTGTGTTGGTGTATTCTGATGCTTTAATGGAGTTGTGAACTATTTACACTTAGTCTTCATCTTTTCCAGGTGATACTGAGTATTCTACTCCCTCCTGCTATTCTGCTGTTGGAATATAAGACCAAGGCTGAAATGTCACATATTCCTCAGTCTCAAGATGCACATCAAATGGCAATGGATGACAGTGAGAACAACTTCCAGACTGCAGCAGATGAAATACCTATGGTAGCGTGGGGCAGGGGGAGATATTAAAAACAATATTCCTCACTTAAATAATTGCATTTTCAAGTTAAAGCAGAAGTTAAATTGAGTGCCAGAAAGCATGTATTTTTGTGGGGGAAGTTAACAGTCCTTTTATTTTAGGAGGTTTTTAAAGAAGTGAGGATCTTGGACAGTACTTTCGAAAAGCATGACATGGAGACTCCAGCAAAACCTAAAAGACTCCCAATTACACAGAAGTTCTATGCATTTTATCATGCTCCAATTGTGAAGTTTTGGTTTAATACGGTGAGTTTTTTCTGTGTACTGTGTATTTTATTTGGAAATGTAGCACAGATTTTTGTGTTATTTTCCCAACGTGTAGCTCTGGTTGAATCAATGTTAAGCACTTTCTGAAAAGCAGACAGAAAACCCCTTACCTTGCTGAGCTGGAAGTGAGAAATATTTGATTTTATAAAACTGCATAAGCACATGCTGTGCCCTGTGATTTAGGTTTTTTTTATTCTGTTCTGAGTAATTAATTTCATCAGTTGCTAGCTGGAGTTCTATAACCATTTATTAGTCTGAAGTGTTCGTGCACAGCTTCCTTTCAATCACTGTAATAGAAATGCTGGAATTTGTACTAAAGGAAAATAGCTATAATAAGAGCAAAGCTTTGCTAACAATAAATAGCTTATTACAGCTATTTTTCCTTTTCTAAGATGAAAATGTTTGTATCCCCTTATAAATAATAACTTGTCTGTTTAAAGGGGTAAATATAGTCCTATAATTCTCATTGAAGCTCTAATTGTTTACCACATCAAAAGATTCCATGTACATCTATAAAGGATCCTTCAGTAATTATATGTATATGTTTTATTTGGTTTTTTAGTTGGCATACTTAGGATTCCTCATGCTCTACACATTTGTGGTTCTTGTAAAAATGGAAGAATTACCATCTGTTCAGGAGTGGATTGTTATTGCTTACATTTTCACATCAGCAATTGAGAAAATTCGCGAGGTATGCCTGGAACAGTGTGGGATTTTAGCCTTTTTTTTGTCAGTTAAAACAATGTGCTTTAAACTGTTACTCTGTAAACAAGAAAACAGAAGAACCTTCAAGTGTCAGGAGTACCTGATGCAATACCTTTGTCTTAAACCTTGGTATAGGCTGGTAGATGGGGGCCCTGTAAAACAAGATGGGTAAAATGTGTATTTATTTGTCAGTCAGGCTCTACCACTGTGCTATGACCAAGACATCAGAACAAACCAAAATAATCTTTATTGACACAGCAGAGCATCATAATGACAACATTTCCTGGTCAGCAAGAGACTTCACAAAAGTTCTCTAATAATTTTTAAATGGGAGAGATGAAGTTAATCCCTTAACCTGGTATCTCAGGCTCAGCTGAAGGGCCAGATAGGGCTCAGGGAGGCAGATAGCTCACAGTAACTGCCTCAAAAAGAAATAAAACCATCACCAAAACCCACTAAATCCAAAATTCTGTAATAAATTGTCTAGACAGAGCAGAAAATGCACCCTCCTTTCCTCGTTGTGAAGCTGACACAGTTAAACACTGGTTTTGATTGCTCAGCATTTAAGAGTTATCCAGTTGAATAGGTGTTTTATCTTTGCAAGTATAAAAATGCTAGTGATTCATCTATTTCACTGTTGGTCCCTGTGCAATAAATATGAAAAGTCCTGACCCTCATTTCTTTTACAGATTTTTATGTCAGAGGCTGGGAAGATTAATCAGAAGATCAAAGTGTGGTTCAGTGATTACTTCAATATCAGTGACACAGTTGCCATTGTCACTTTCTTCATTGGGTTTGCATTAAGATTTGGAGCCAAGGGGAATTTTGGAGAAAACACTTACAGAGAAAATTATGTCTTTGTTGCTGGAAGAATAACATACTGTCTCAATATAATTTTTTGGTATGTGCGATTACTGGATTTTCTAGCTGTAAATCAGCAGGCTGGCCCTTATGTTATGATGATTGGGAAAATGGTAAGTACTGTGTTTGTTACTGATTTTTTTTTTCCCCCAACTGTATCCATTTACAATTTCTCTCATAGTTTTATTTAGTTAAAGTTTCTAATCCTGCTGCAATAGGATAACAACTTGATGTGCAGAATTAGCTGGCTGGAATGTAACTTAAAGTGTTTTAAAACAAGCACTGATTGTAAGGCTTCCTTTTTATGGAACTTGCTCTGTCACATAAATATTAAAAAATGGCAAATATTCCTTCTGTGGCCTATTTTGTTTTCAGATGTCAGAGACTTAAATGAATATGATGAAGCCTTTGTCTTGATTCAGCTTCCCATTAGGTCTGAAATTTAGAGCCTTTGTGCACTTTAGGTCAAAACTTTTAATTTGTTTTGTGTCCTAAAGCACCTTCATGGCTTTGTGCTTATGGAAAACTGGGAACAGATGGTGCTTCTTGTCATCTCACACAAAAAATATTAAAATTGTTTAAACTTAAAATTAAATAACCTAGCTCTACTGTCAGTAGCTATTATAAATGTTAAACATTTTAAGAGAACTGTCTATATTAATGTGGAAGGGGCTTTTGTGTTTCTTCCTTCTATAAAATGGTTCCTACAAAATCGAATCCTGTCATTCCTTAAAAGTTAGGGCATCACAAGTTGCTCTTTTCTCACTTTGATTTCTTGCAAGAGGCATAGGTTCTGTGTTCCTGCCCTTGGAAAACTACCTCTGGTTTTTGTGCAGCTATTGAGCACATTTGGGAAAGAATGTTTCTCTCTGTCAGCTGCTCCTCATGTACCTAACAGTATTCAACTTGAAAGGGAGATAAACTCAGTTCCCTTTGGCCCAGGGTACTAAATACATTGTAAGAAAGGACAGGAAAAAAACTCGGTAGTTTTGGGATTTTTTTAACAGGGCTTGTTATTTAACAAAATTCTCTGAGTGAAATATTTGTGTCCTGGACTCTCTTCCTTATATAATTCATAGTATTTCTCATGTGTACACTGCCACTGTAGAAGTTTTTAGAGTTGTGAAATGGTGTTTATGACCTTGGTGGATTAACTGACTTCTTTGTGTTAATAGGTGGCCAACATGTTTTACATTGTGGTGATTATGGCGCTTGTACTACTTAGCTTTGGTGTTCCCAGGAAGGCAATACTGTATCCTGATGAGGCACCCTCTTGGACTCTTGCTAGAGATATTGTGTTCCATCCATACTGGATGATTTTTGGTGAAGTCTATGCCTATGAAATTGATGGTAAGATACTGCAATCATGAAGCAAGTAAAGAGAAAACTTACTTTGATAAGGTCTTCTCAAAATCTTACGACATTCCAATTTTATGAAATTCCCAGTACTGTTGGCAATGATTCCATTCATTGGATGATCTCCCTTTTGTGGGTTGCAGATGTATAACTATGTGACCTGATTTTTCATTTTCTTTTCTAAAACTTGATTGGCTTAGAATGAAAACTCTACATAGTCACAATTTCTCACAAGGCTATTCCTAGCAAGATTTTGGAATTCTGCCCCACAGCTATCATGACAAAATTTTGGCTGTGATGGTGTACTATGCTTTTTTAAAAAGCCAATAATATGATTATAGCATCATATCAGCCAGAAACTTTGTCTCTGGTATTTTTCTACCATATTCCTAAATGCATGTAGATATTTTGAATTGCAGAATCCAGTGCATGAGAGTTGGTTGCTGCAAACTGTAAGTGACTTTTTCTTTTTGTGTCTATATCTGCTGGGAGTTCTAAAAGATGTACATTTTTTCTCTGTATCTTTTTTTCCCAACACAGTATGTGCAAATAATTCTGATGAAAAAGTTGCTCATCTCTGTGGCCCAGGAACATGGTTGACCCCGTTTCTTCAAGCTGTCTACCTCTTTGTACAGTACATAATCATGGTTAATCTCCTGATTGCATTTTTCAAGTAAGTACAGAGATAATAGTTAATTTTTTGCTAATAAATGGACAAGTTTCTATCTTTTTGCAATAAGATGACAAGAACTGATGCCAGGTGAAAGCAATCCCATTTCCTGAAAGTTTTTTCAGGTTCTAAGGCTGGTCTTTGTCTCTTCCTCACTGCAAGCCCAGAGCTAAGTTAGTGAAGTGTGTGATGTGACTCATGTCACATCTGTGAGGTCAGGGGAATCAGAAGTTCAAGGAAATTGGAAGATATTTTGTAACTTCTCTTTGTCAGAAAACAAACAAAATTGTTTCTTTGTCTTTACTGACTGTTGTTCCTAAATTCATTTAACGTTCTCCAGTTGGTTGAGTTCAGTTGTAGTAAGTTGTCTTTTATAGTTCTCTGCAAATTTATGGGCATAAGCAGCTCACGAGCACTGGAGAAGGCAGACTGCAGAATTAACATGGTGTGATAAAATTCTGGATTTAGTTAGAAATAATTAATATTTTTGTTCAGCAAACTTGAAATTTGATCTCAGTGTAATTTATTTCTGAGTAAAGTTTCCTTATAGGAGAATTTCTTTAAGCCTTTCTTTGCTCTGGATCATGGTGTTCTTTTGAATGTGTTTCCAACTTCCACAAAATTAATTTTGCAGCAACAAACAAGTTCATGCTTTTGTCTCTTACTTAACTGGCTGCAGAATTCAAGATTGTTATCAAAGTGTTAAAAAACCAATCCAACAACCACTAAACAAACACCAACGACTCCCCAGCACCCCAAAAACCACCTTGGTGTTTTAATACTGTTCTGTTCCCTTTCAGCAACGTGTATTTACAAGTCAAGGCCATTTCAAACATTGTGTGGAAGTATCAGCGCTATCATTTCATTATGGCCTACCATGAAAAACCCGTTCTGCCTCCACCTCTGATCATTCTTAGCCACATGGCTTCCCTCTTCTGCTGTATCTGCAAAAGGAGAAAGACAGACAAGACTTCAGATGGGCCAAGTATGAACAGTTATCCACAAAATTGCAGTAACCTTCTTGATGTGGTTAAAGCAAACTGGCAGAAAAGTGCCATGTTCTTGGTTATAATGTGAATTGTGAAGAAAGTCAAAGTGGGCCTTAATTTTCTGTGTTTTCAACATTGATAATTCTTTTGAAGATCACTGTGCTTTTCTCAAGAGTTTAATGCAAGCCCCTAGAAATCTCTAGTAAAACTAACTTATGATACAAACAAACAGATGGGATTTCTTGTTATTGCCAATGGAGATGATTTTTTTTACTTTTTGTAAAACTTCTTTGAAACTTTTAAAAAAATAAAATCCAGCTAAGGAATCTAGCTTCTGCCTCAAAGATAAAGGGATTAAAGGGTAGGAGCATAAGGAATGATAATATTGTGCACAGATCCTCTCAGAATTACTATTTTTGTTTTATTTTATTGTCAGTCTTTGACCTTTTTTTTGCAGTGAGAGAGGAAAGTTCTTAGATAGCACTCTGGTAGGGTTTTTTGGTTTGTTGGGTTTTTTTTGCTTTCATTGTGGCTTTTTATTGTTAACCCCCTTTGTAGAGTTGTGACTATCAGTCTTCAGCACCTTTACAACTTCACATCATCTGTGTCATGGTAACTGTTGATCTCTCTTTAGAACTCTTCCTGACAGAAGAAGATCAGAAGAAACTTCATGATTTTGAAGAGCTGTGTGTTGAGATGTATTTCAATGAAAAAGATGATAAATTTCATTCTGGAAGTGAGGAGAGGATTCGTGTCACATTTGAACGGTAGAATATTTACAAGTAAAATTTCTGAATAGAGAATTTGAACTTTTACAGGTTTTTTTAACGTACTTTAAGGGGAGAGAAATGCAGTTCAGGAGCATAGGGTGTTTATGCAAATGTTATATGGTATCTTTCCATTGCTATGCAGCAACTTAACTTGTGATTGATGCTTCTTGATCTCTAGAAGCACCCAGTAAACTGAGGCAATCGTATTATTTAGTTTCCCATGATTGATTTCAGAAAGTGCTGTAGGCCCTCTATTCATAGCTGTTTTAATTCTCTGATTCAGAAGTATGTACAAATGTTCTATTACAAAACAGTCCAATACCATCTTATCGTTGTGACATTTAGAGTTGTTTTTCCCCCTGATTAAATGGACAGAAAGGGTTATAATCATGTTTGTTTTGCATATTGAGAAAAATACCTTTCATATCTACTTCATAATTTGGTTTTTCTTAGGGTGGAACAAATGTGCATTCAGATAAAGGAAGTTGGTGATCGTGTCAACTACATTAAAAGGTCATTACAGTCTTTAGATTCACAGATTGGCCACCTCCAGGATCTGTCTGCTCTAACCGTGGACACTCTGAAAACACTGACAGCGCAGAAGGCCTCAGAAGCCAGCAAGGTTCATAATGAAATCACACGGGAATTGAGCATTTCCAAACATTTGGCACAAAATCTCATTGAGGATGGCTCTCTCAGATCATCTGTGTGGAAAAAGCACAGCATTGGAAACGTCTTTGGTTCTTTTCCACAAGGAGGCCTTGAGAGTAACAATGCTCTGCTCTGTAACATTTCTATTCGTGACGACAGAGAAGCCCAACATAAGACAATTGGTCAGGAGTTGGCTCTGGTTCCCCGAAGAGAAGAGAAAAACTTCCCAGAGGCAGGTTCCTCAGGCAGTGCCTTATTTTCAAATGCTGTTTCTCCTCCAGAACTTCGCCAACGAATACAGGCTGCAGAGATCTCAAAATCCACTAGTAAAAGTAAAAAATTAGGCAACTCATCCAACAGCATGCCACATGTAACATCCCCAGCAGCAAAGTTTTTTGTTAGCACTCCATCTCGACCCAGTTGCAAAAGTCAGCTGGATTCTTCAGCAAAGCATGAAGAGACTGTTTTCTCTAAGGCTACAGAAGGAGATAATAATATAGAATTTGGTGCGTTTGTGGGTAAGTATAACAAAGTAGATTCTGAATGTCCTGAAGTCATTATTAGCTGCTCTTATCCTCTTGCTTCTGGCTCTGCTTGCCTTGCTTTCACCCAACCTTGTGTTGAAAATGGAGGATACGTTAATTGTGGTTTTATTGATGATGAGAGTGACACTAATGATAACTACAGCTGCAGAGTTGACAAATGTGCTCACCAGTCCCCTGTCAAGTTAGAGAAGAACAAGCCCCAAACGAAGTTCTCTTTGTCAACGGGCGACTTGACGTCAACAGCCAACTGTGGCGGCTCGCATGGGAAATTGAATATTAAAGATGAACTGTCCAAAAGTCAGCATGTCCATGCAATGGAACTGCAAACCCGAGATTTATGTTCTAACATCCTTATGGGACTGCTTCATAAACTGTGGACCAAATCTAAGCCACAAGGTTTGACTTATCAAGAATTGTATGGTATTTTGGGTGTATTCCGGTTGCAGGTGACTTTATTCTACCGTTTTGCTCTGCTTTTTTTGCATTTAACATCTCTAATTTCCCTGTGTTGCTTGAATGTTTTTTTTTAACAGAAATTATAATTTCTCCATAATTCTGTCACATAGACAATATTTTTCTGACAAGCATTATCCAGTTGTTGAGTATAGCAGTTTTGGGCAGTGAGCAGCTGTACGACTTGGTACGGGCCCTGTAGCCAAACCTTTTGTGACTCATTATAAAGCTCCTGCCTTCTGATTGCATAAATCAAAAATATTGTCTATTTCTTGACGTAATTACAGAACACTACTCAGGCTGATGGAGTCCTGGACAAATATCTCTGTGGTATCTGTGTCAAGCTGAGGGTTCCTCCTATACTATATTTCTAAACACTGTTACAGCTGGGATCTTCCACTGTTGCCTAGGCTAACCTATGTTGGGGCAGTTGTTTTGGAAGCTTCCAAAGTCCTTTAATTCAGTGCAACATTTTGCCTCCCCTCAAGTTCTGCTTAACAGTAAAAAGGTGGATGATTTTGGTTAGTTGCCTACATATTTAAATGGTAAAACAGTGGCAGATTCATTGCAAAACACAGGTGTGGGTTTACTAACTGATCCCTGTAAAGTAGATAATGCTTTAAGTATGCTTAGTGTTTGGTAGAAGATTGTAATTGGAATTGTCAGGTTGCCTGCAGAGGGCTTGTCTTGCTGTAGTTGTTTAGGGATGTCTCAGTGTTTTCCAGATTTGCTGAGGTTGTATAAATTTAAATCTCTAGACAAGAGTTTATTCCACTGCTGTGAAACTTGGTTTTCTAAAAAGCTACCTCATTAGCTATTTGTGTACAAGTGCCTCATGGTTGAAAAAAGAAAGCAAGGCTAAACAGAAATTATGGACAATGATTGTACAGCTCTTATCTAATCTTTAAATGTACTTCACCACTAATAACTTTGAATACTAACTGTACTTATTTACTGGAGCCAGATTTTTTGTATATGGTCCTCTGACATCTCTAGCATTTAGAACATACCCTTCATTCTTACTGTCCACAATTTGCAACACCTGTGATACTGTGCAGCTTTCAATTGTGAAGCCAAGTAGATTTTCATTCATTATAAAGCACATGCTTGAGAAAATTCCGAGAAGTATTTCTTGCAACTGGGAGGATGAAGGGTATATTGTAAAAGCTATCTCCAGGAAACTGTCTATTTTCCCTCATTTGTCATGCATACATAAAAGCACTGTAATTCAGGCCTTGTTCCTTTCCTGTGAGGAGCATATGCTTGAGTAAAAATTTAAAATACTAGTTTTACTTTTTGAATCGTGCTCCACACCTCACTGAGGGAAAGGCAATAGCTTCATATCAATATATTGTTACACTGACCTTTACTTTAGCATGTCTGTAATGTCTTTCCTAGTGCAAACAGGCACACAGACCCTAGGTGGTTTGTAACCCTTTGCTATGGTGTTGCAAACTATTGGCATGGTCAGAACATTGGAGGTTCCTTTGATTTTGAATACTCTTTTTGAATTCACTGTGTCAAAGGTCACAGAGACAGCATGGACCTACAGCGGTTCAAAGAGGCAGCCAGCAAAATGAAGGAGAGAAGTGCTGATATTGAGGTAAGCAAGAAAGGCTTTGTCAAGTATGTCAGTGGGGATCATTTACTGTAAAACTGTAATGTCACAATGTGTTGGGAAAAATTCTAAAGCACATTTCTTGCAGACTGCACTTTGCATCTGTTTCATGATTAAAAAAACATCCGGTGAAAACTCATGTAACCTTAACTGCCATCAATTAATGTTGCTTCATAATAGATACTAATGAAATAATAAACAAGGTCTGAGGTTATGAAAGCTGAGATGACTACAACTTGAATTAAGATAAAATTAAGTATCCTGTAATTAGTGTTTAATTAAATATTTTGCACTCATAAATTTCAAGATCAGCCTTTAGGAAGACCAGAGTGATTTACATTATAATTTATAAGGCAAGATGACAGTGCATATAATTTTCAAAAGTGACAAAAATTGTTGCTTATGCTTCCAAGAAGAAAAAGCTTTTAAATGAACTTATCATAAGTTAAAATGAATAATCTCCATTTCCTTAAAGAATAATAAAAACTACTAAAATGGAAAAGTGATTAATCATAAAGCTGCCTTCCAAGTATTATAGTATATGTATATGTGTTTTTTATACATATATATATAT
>VZRX01006972.1:0-12985 GCA_013398075.1 Notiomystis cincta
TCTGATTTGCATGGACACGCCCCGTAAGGACCGGCTCATCGCCCTCCCCACACTCGTCGATTGCTTGTGACGTCATCATTCTGGCCGTCCCCGGTTCCGCTTTGGTGCTGGTGGCGCGGCCCGCAGCGGGGCGGCGGCTCTGGGAGCCCCCGATGGCGTCAAGCGCCGCCCGCGGGCCGCCGTGCCGGGAGCGGAGGCTTCGGGACAGGCCGGGACGACGATCGGGGTCTACCGAGCGGAGCCGGAGCCGCAGCGGGGAGCGGGAAGGTGAACAGAGAGGACGCCGTATGTACCGGGGGTGGACGGGGCGAGGCGGGGGCGCTTCCCGGGGTGCGAGGCGTTGCCACCGTACCCGGTGCTGTGGGACACCGAGTCATGCCAAGGAGTCTTGCTGCGTCGTGGTGCTAATTCCGGTGTTTTGGGGCAGGGGAGGAGCTGCCGGCAGGAGATGTGGACTGTGAGGATGGAGGAGAAGCTGCCAAAGCCCCGAAAAAGCCGTTGCGGCCCCGAGTCGGTCCCGCCGGCGTGGCGGAGGGGCGCGGCGAGAGTTCCGCCAACGGGGCAGTGCCACCGCCACGGGCCGCCGGGAGGCGCGGTAGAAAGGGCAAGGCCGAGGTGCTGCTGTTGGAGCTATCCCAGGCCCCGGAGCCCCTCCGGATGGAAAAGGGGCTGCGGAGCAGCGAGGACCGGGACAGCCTTGAGAGCCCTCGGGGCGGGCGGCCCAAGAGGAGGGCGGCCAAAGTGTAAGCGATGGTGACAATGGGGGCCCGGGGGCACCTGTGCTCTAGAGACACGTGAGAGAGCTGGGAATGTTCAGCCCGGAGAAGAAGAGGCTCCAGGGAGACCTTAGAGCCTCTTCAGTGCCCAAAGGGGCACCAAAAAAGCTGGAGAGGGCCTTTGGACAAGGGCCTGTAGGTGCAGAACACAGGAGAATGGCTTCCCGCTGCCAGAGTTAGATGATACATTGGGAAGAAATCTTTCCCTGTGAGAGTGGTGAGGCCCTGGCACAGGCTGCCCAGAGAAGCTGTGGCTGCCCCATCCCTGGAATTTTTCAAGGCCAGGTTGGATGGGCCTTGGAGCACCCTGGTCTAGTGGAAGGTGTCCCCATGGCAGGGGGTTGTAACTGGATGAGCTTTAAAGTGTCTTCCAACCCAGACCATTCCCTGATTCCATGATTCAGTGACCTCTGTCTCCCCAGAGGGTCTCAGTGTCTCTCCTGGAGGACTTTGTCCCATGCTGGTGAGATGTACTGATTCCTCACATACCAGTCCTTTCCCACTTTAGGGAATGTGTTTGGATCCAGGAGCCCCAGGCAGGGGGCAGCAGCTGCCTGTGGCAGAAGGAATTTCCTTGGTCCTGACAGAGCAGGAGGAGCTTATTGGTGGTAGCAGGGCAAGCTCCAGGGAGTTCAGGGTGGGGGGAGGCTTTGTGCTCAGGGCCACTGGCACCGCTGGGGCAGATCCATTGCCCAGACCACGGGCCGGAGGTGCATCCACCAGGATGGAGGGAGGGAGGCAGGGCTGGCCCAGCCCTGTGTCATCCTGCTGCTTACCTCCAGGCACTGCTCTGGTGTCGCAGGGCTCTGCTGTACCTGCAGGAGCTGGCGGAGGAGCTGATGCCTGCGTGCCAGCCCCCTGCTCCAGCCGGGGGGGCGCCGGAGCCGGAGCCCGCCCAGAGGAAGCGCCGCGGCCGCAGGAGGAGGGAGGAGGACGCGGACAGCGACGACCCCGCACAGGATGCTGACTTCGTGCCCTCGCAGGAGGTGCTGCAGGCGGAGGAGGAGGAGGAGGAGGAGGAGGAGGGCAGTGACACCCTGTTCAGTGAGGCGTCGGAGCCAGAGCTGGAGGCACCTCGAGGGCACGGTGGGAAGACGGCAGCCACAGGGGTGAGGGCAGGGACAGGGGCTCAGCCTAGGTCACTTCTTGCCTGTATCCCAGCACCAACAGCTCCAGATGCCTGTGCTGTCCCACAGTGTCCCTGTTGCCAGGGCAGGACAACTGGAGTGGCACATGGGGGTGGCACAGGGCTAGAGGCAGCTCTGGGTGAGGGCCTGTGGGGACAGGAGCAGGGACAGGTCCTCTGGGAGAGGGAGCAGGGCCTGCACTCCCACCAGAGCAGTGAGAGCTGGAGGCAGGTCCTGAAGGGGTCCTGGCCTGGAAGTTCCCGTAGTGGGGCTGTGTGTCTTTAGCCCAGCGTGGCATGTTGACAGTGGGCAGGGAGAGCTCTGTGCCTGGCAGCTGTGGTGGTTCCCTTTGGAATAAGTGGGTCCCCCAGGGCTCAGGGCTTGCTCTGAGTCTGCTCTTGTGCCCAGAGATCCAAGCCCCAGTGCCGAGGCCTCGCTCCCAACGGCTTCCACAACTCTATCATGGCCCCAGTGGAGAAGAGCTCCAGCCTTACCTGCAGCCTGTGAGTGAGGGCTCGGGGTGCTCGAGGCTTGAGGGGGCTACAGGGAGCAGTGTGTGTGTCCTGGTACCATCAGTGGCACAGTTCCAAGGGTGAAGGAGCACATGTCGTCAGGAATGTCCGTATTCTGCTGGGATGGGGCACAGCTGGATGGGGGGGTTGCAAAGGGCGGGGGCTGTGCTGCAAAGGGGAGGCTGTGCTACACGGTGCAGGTAAGGGGTGCTGCCCGTGCCGCGGGGAGGGGCTGTGACCAGCAGGAGGGGGTGGAAGTGCCGGGTACGGGGCGTGGCTGAGGTCTGGCATGCACTGCAGGCGGGAGCAGAAGCACTCGCAGTGGGAGTTCCCTGACTGGATCCCGGTGGCACACAGGTGGACGTGTCTCTCTGACAGGTACCGTGGGAGCAGGGAGGGAGCAGGGACAGAGGAAAAATGGGGCAGGTCCCTGCAGTGTCTGGGGTGAGCAAGGGGGTCTGTGCTCCCACACCCCTCTGTGTGTCTGTTGTGGGCTTTGGGGATCTCTTGGATTTGGCTGTGGAGCCATGTGGGCAGCAGCGGGGTCTCTCAGGCCATGTGAAGGCTGGGATGGTGCTGGGGCACAGGGCCTTGCTGGGGTGATTGGGTGAGGGGTGGGGAGACCTTCTCTCACCTTTTGCCTGCACAGCGAGGCTGCCCCGTACCTGCCAGCAGAGGAGAAGTCTCCCCTTTTCTCCATTCAGCGTGAGGGCATCAAGGACGATGGTGCCTTGTACAGGTTAAACAGGTGTGTGATGGGGTGTCCCCAGGCCCAGCAGGGTGTTGCCTGTCAAGCTGTCCCCTACCTAGCATGGCAGTGGCTGTCAGAGTGTCCCCAGGCCTGTCTGGGACCAGTGGTTACCCCCAGGGTTGTATCCATGGGTGGGGCAACTGGCCAGTACTGTGCCCTGGGGTCCCACCAGCCCCTGACCCAGCTCTGCAGAAGCCCTCACCCCTCTCCTACCAACAGGTTCAGCTCTCTGCAGCCCCACCCAGAGCGCCTGGATGTCTCCTTCTTCGTGGGCGGCCCAGTGTGGGCAATGGACTGGTGCCCGACCCCGGAGGGCTCTGCAGCCCCACAGTATGTGGCTGTGTCCTGCCACAGGAGCATGGAGGAGATGCACAGCATGTCTGGGCTTCACTCAGGCCCTGCACTCCTGCAGCTCTGGGGCCTGGGCATGCTGCAGACAGAGCAGGGGTGAGTGGCCAGGCCTGGGGCTGGGGCTGGGACCTGCCTAGATCTTGTGTTCCTCTGTGGTTGCGTGGGTGGTGAGGCTTGTCCTCTCCCAGAGCCACCAGCCACAGCCTGAACCCCACGGAGGCTGTGCTGGTGGCCAGCTCTGCTGGTGGTGTACACTGCTGTGTATTGGAGCTGTGGAGCACCAGCTGCTATGTTCCTCACGGACGAACTCATGCCCACAGCTCTCCCAACAAAGCCAGGCTGGCCTATGCCATCGCTGCTGACTACGGCTGTGTGTGGGACATGAAGTTCTGCCCCAGTGGTGCCTGGGAGCCACCCACTGCAGCCCGGATGGTGAGTGCTGCTCAAGGGCTGCCCTTGGTTTCCCCAAGGGTCCTGAGAGGTGACCCCGTGTCTGAGCCCATCTGTCCATCCCCAGCACCCACAGATGAGCCGGCTGGGCCTGCTGGCTGCTGCCTTCTCGGACGGCAGGGTGGTTGTGTATGCCCTGCCACACCCTGGGGCCCTGCACCACGCCAAGACAACCCAGGTAAAAGGTAGGAAGAGCCACACTGCCGAGCAGGGGCGTCCTGGCCCTCCTCCCCCCGTGCCAGGGTGGGACTGCAAGCCCCAAGCTGGGCACCTCTGCCCAGCTGTGCTGGGGAACTACCAGCAGGACTGGGCCCCAGTGTGGGAGCTGCATGGTGGGGAAATGAGCCCACATGATCCCCAAGATTGGGACTCTGCTGCCCCCAGCCTGGTGACTGTCACAGATGTATTGTGGGATTCAAGGCTGCTTGTTGGTGTTGGGGGCCTTCTTTGAGTACTCTTGTGCCCAGAGATCCAAGCCCCAGTGCCGAGGCCTCGCTTCCAATGGTTTCCGCAATTCCATCATGAAATTCCAGTGGAGAAGAGCTCCAGCCTACCTGCAGCCTGTGAATGGAGGCCATGTGCAAAGTGCTGCTTTGGTTCCATCTCAGTGACACCGCAGCAGCCTGGCTGGGATGTAGCTCCTGGGCAGCCCTCGAAAGCTGGGCACCAAGAGGGGGCTGTCAGCAGCATCGCTGTGGCCATAGCAGGGTGCAGGGTGTGGTGCAGCCACAAAGTGTGTCCCCAGCCATTGCCCATCTCCCTGCTGCCAGAGCTGCTCCCTCCTGGTGCCAGGTGTCAGGGCAGGACAGGGGGTGCTGGGCCGGCTCAGGCTCATGGTGCCTGTAATACACTGTGCCGGAGCCGAGCAGGATTGATGGCCAGCGCGTGCTGGCGGTGGGCACTCGGCCGTGGCCGACAGCCAGCGCTTTGATGCTGACAGTGGGAAATGGTCCCTGCGTGCCCAGGCACAGCTCCCGGCCCCCCCGGCGTGCTGGCTGTGCCTGCGCCGGCTGCACGTGGCCGTGGCCGTGGCCGTGGTCGTGCCGCAGCCCCCACGTGGCTCCGTGACGGGGCCCAGCCGCTCCTGGCAGTGAGGGAAGCCCAGCATATCACTGGCTGCGGCTGCGCGTGCGCTCGCCGCACCTCACAGCTGAGCGGGAGCACTGGTTCTCAGCCACAGCATCAGCGCCAGGCTGTGGTGACGGGCCCTGCTGGGAGCTCCCAAAGTGGCGTGGCTGTCCTGGCTGTCCCTGGGGCGCTGAGGACCCACTCCTGTGTGTTCCTGCCTGCCAGAGCTGGAGCTGGTCCCCGTACCACATTCCGGCTTCACAGCTGTGCTGGGGAAGATACACAGCTCCTCCGTATCTCCACCCATGGCTGCCACACTCCAGGCTGCGATGTGCTTGTCTGGTGCTTGCTGTGCTGGAGGACAGCCCTGCACTGGGGGTTAGGGATCCCAAAGGATGTGGGACAGGGTCCCCACAGCATTCATGTTGGGTGTTGCTGGTGGGGGGGATTCTCTGGTAGACAGAGCTGGTGCACGGTGATCCTTTGGGTATCCTGCCCTCAGCTGTTGGGTGCAGGGTCTCTGCAGCCTGCCCTCCCCAGTAGTGCTGCCTGGCTGCTCCAGTCCTGTCAGCCATGGAGCAGATGTCCTACATGGCTGCTCTCTCCCTTCCCGGAGTAGTCCGGTCTGGCCCCTGTGTGTCACTGTGTCTGTCACCTTGACTTTGGTGCCAGCCATGGTGGGTCAGGAGCATGTCATCTCTGCCTGCAAACTTTTCAGGAGCTGCTTCCTCCAACCCACAGGCAGGCCTGGCTCCTGGGGGTCCTGCTGCCAGCAGTTTGTTCCTCCATGCACTTCAGTTCCTGCTGTGCTGGGGACACTGCTCTGAGGGGATGGCGGGACAGGGACTGGGAGCCCTGGCCAGGGCCATGAGGAGCTGCAATCCAGGCTCCAGGCAGGGAGTTCCTGGGACAGCCAATGCCTGCCCTGACCCCCTTCTGCTCTCTTCTAGATGGGTCCCTCCACAAGCACCTTATCTGCAAGGTCAGTGTTCCCCGCCATGGTGATCCCTGTCAGGGCCGGCACCCGGCGAGCCCCCCAGCCAGTGCAGGGCAGAGCCTGGGGAGCCAAGGCACCTGCAGAGCATTGGAGGGGCAGAGCAGTGTCGCGCTCCCACCCCAGGCATCTCGCTCTTGGGGCATGGTTGGCACCACTGCAGGGCTGTGACCCAGGGCTCTCCCTTGGCCCCCAGGTGCAGTGCATCGCCACACTTCAAGTGGGCTCCATCCAGGCAGGTAATGCATCTGAGTGTGGGCAGTGCTTCAGTCTCTCCTGGATGCCTTCCAAGCCCCACCATCACCTGGCAGCAGGGTTTTATGATGGTGAGTCTCTTTCTGTGCCCTGCGGCAGCACTCCAGGAGCAGCCCTCACTCTGGCAGAGACACTGGATCCTTGTGCTCAGCCTCAACTGGTGCTGGAATCTCTGCCCAGGGGAAGGCTACTCTGGGCTGGCTGTTGTCATTCTGATGTACCTCTGATGTATCAGGCTGGTCACTGGTGATCCCTGTCTGTGGCTCTAGGCTTGCCCACATCTGTTGAACTTGCCTGGGTGGAATTTTCTCATAGGATTCCAGTGATCCACAGCTCTGTGCTATGCTGCCAGATCCTGCTACCATGCTGTCTGCTTGGAGCCCCAGCTCCAGCCTGGCCACCATGTTCCATGGCCCTGCCAGTGCCACCCTCCTGTCCCACACTCAGCCCCAGCCCTACCTCCAGCCTGGCTGCTGTGTTCTGTAGCCCTGCCTGTGCTGCTGCTGGTCCCCTGCTGAAGCACCTGCACCACTGGCAGTGCCTCATGGGCTCAAGTCTCTCCACAGGCACCGTGGCGGTGTGGAACCTGCTCACCAAATCCCTGCTGCAGTGCGTGCACCAGCCTGACGCCTCCCTCAAGCTCTACCCTTTCCGGTGCTTTCTAGCCCATGACCACGCCGTCCGGAGTATTGAGTGGTGCAAGGCTGACAGGTGAGGGCAGGAGCAGGCACAGATGCTGCCAGGAGAGGGGCTGCCTCCTGCAGGAGAAGCTCCTTTGTCAGGAAGGGCTCAAGAGGCCATGGTGGCAATGGCACTTGGCCCTCTGCAGCACCAGAGAGGTTGGGTTGGGCTTTCCAGGGTGAGGGCAGTTGAGCCACTGCAGAACTGAGGCCACCTGGGCCCCAGAGCAGGGGACAGCTCCGTGCTGGGCTCTCAGTGCTGCCTTTCTCCTGGTTCTCAGCAACTTCCTGGTCACGGTAGGCAGCGATCGCAAGATCAAGTTCTGGGACCTGCGGCGGCTCTACGAGCCCATCAACAGCATCAAGCGGTTCCTAAGCACCGAGGTGGCCTGGCTGCTGCCCTACAATGGCATCACTGTGGCCCAGGACAACTGCTATGCCTCGTGAGTGCTGGGGGCCAGTTCTGCTGCCAGGGCCTGGTCCAGCTTCCTAGGGGCCCTCCTGGCTTACCCCTTCCTGGGACTGTCCAGCTGGGCCGTGGCAAGGGCAGACTGCTTGTTTTGGGCCACACCACAGCGGCATAGTGTGACATCCCCTCTGCCACGCCATCCTGGGGCAGAGGCAGGTCGGCCAGGGGATGGCCTACCCTTGGACTGGGCAACAGGGGTGCTGCTAAAGGGGTTTGGGATCTCAGTGACTTCTTGGCCTCTGGAAGCTGCCTTGAGCTATCTCTTTACTCTGTGACATGCTACTAGAGCAAGAACAGCCCCCTCAGTACCCTGGGCCAGTTCTGGGGGGAGGTGTGCTGTGCTTGACTCGCAGTCCAGGTGACAGCAGAGTCAGGCATCCCATACCTGACTCCGTCCCTTCCATCACAGGTACGGGCTCTGCGGGATCCACTACATCGATGCCGGGTACCTCGGCTTCAAGGCCTATTTTGTGGCTCCTCGCAAGGGCACCGTGTGGGTAAGGGCCAGTGCAGGGTCATTCTGTACCGGGGGCCAGGTCAGCACCGGGTGGGGTGACACTGCCCGGCTGGGGGTGGTGGGAACCCCGTGCCCTCCAGCCCTCTGTCCCTGCAGAGCATCTCTGGCTCCGACTGGCTGAACACGGTGGCTGCAGGTGACATCACTGGCGAGCTGGTGGCAGCAGTGCTGCCTGACCTGGCTGTCAACCCCCTCAACGTGAAGCGCTCTTCAGACCGCAGATTTGTAAGAGACCATTGCACTCGGGCCCAGCCCAGCACACAGGGCCAGCAAGGGCTGGGGGGAACCATGGGAAGAGTGTCCTGGGACCCCTCTCCCACTGGTCCCTGGTGCTCCCTGTCTGCAGAGGAGCAGCAGGATCTATGTCTGCCCTCCCCTGAGCCCCCTCTCACCCACAGCCTGTGTACAAAGCTGACCTGCTGCCCTGCAGCCCTGATGGGCCTGAGGGCGCCGAGCAGGCACTGCCCAGGACACATCGCTACAGTGAGATGGTAGCCAGGAGCTACATCCGATTCCAGGACACGGACCTGGTAGGAGAGGGTAGGGGGCAGCCAGGGTCCAACCCATGAGCAGGGCTTGTGGGGCTGTGGCCAGGCAGTGGGGGTGGCAGGGCAGAGATGCTGCTGGGGCGTTGGGGCAGCCCCTTACCTCCAGCAGAGCTGAGATTACGGTGCATGCGATGCTCCTGCCTTGGGCCCACAGCCCAAGGTAGTGCCTCCACTTTCCAGCGCAGCTTCCAGAACTTCCCAAGCCGGGAACCCATGCGCCGGATGCACACGCAGGAGCTGAAGGCAGAACTGAGCCTTGACCGCCTGCAGCTGGAGGCCCTGCACAAGGTGAGGGGCCAGGCTCAGCCCCAGCCCCAGCCCTGTGCAGAGATGGCTTTGCTCTGGGGGCCAGAGTCCCAGCAGCTCAGCCCCCTCCCTTAGGAACCCCTCTCTTGCCACAGGTGCGCTTCAGCCCCAACCTGGACTCGCAGGGATGGCTGGTGTCAGGCGGGCAGGCGGGCATTGTGCGGGCACACTGCCTGGCAGGGCTGGCTTCCGGTGTGGGCCACCAGCTGCTCCCAGAGTGCCGGGCCCGCTTCAGCCTCCTCTATGGGGCCACATCCAGCAGCCCTGGCCCCCCCGAGCACTCACTGCTGCCAGCAGAGTAGGGGCGTCAGTCCCTCGTGCTGCTGCCACGTGCTCGCCCTGGGCAGGGGTTGGGGCTGGGGCCAGATGTGCTGGCCAGGTGCTGTGGGCCCTCTCAGTGCTGCTTTCTCGATGGGTGTCTGCTGCAGGACGGACAGCTGCTCCCAGCCATTCCCTGGGATGCTCTGGACACTTGTCCTCATCCTCTGGGCCTGGAAGTGTCCGTCTGCACTGTTTGGTCTGAGATGGGCAGGGGTGGTGGGACCTGCACACATCCTGGAGTTGAGCTGTGGATCTGACGCTGCGGAAGCATCCATGAGCTCCACCACATGGGGCTGTGCTTGTGCTCGCCTCCGTCCCCACTGTCCCCAAGGGGCGGGGAGGGGCCGGGAGCTCTGGAGTCGCTCACATTGAGCTTATGTTCAGATGTGCAGAATAAACATGGTTGGTTTTGTATGGCTGTGGTGGTGCCAGCACCAGGACAGCTATGGCTGGTAGCTGTGGCTGTAGGTGCCCACCCCCGACTCCACCATTTCCCTCCCCATGCCCCTATGTCTGCTGCACCTCTGCTGCTGCTCCAACACATTTATTGGCAGCGCTGGCACCGCTGCTGGCACGGATGGACAGATGGACACTGGGGCACAGACACAACTCAGCAGAGGGGATGGATCAGGCCCAGGCACAGCAGGATTCAGATGGAGCCCAGGCAGCATCATGGGGAGCTGGGGCCAAGGTGAGGTCTGAGGTCCCCCATGGGGGATATTCCTTCTTGCCAGGACAGACAGGCTCCCTGGGGACTGGATGGTGGGGCAGGATTCCACCTCCTTGGGAGCTGTGGCACAGCAGGAAGTGGAAGATCCCAGGGAGCCCCTGTGCTCCGCAGGTCAGGCCATGTCTGTCCCCCTTAGGACACTGCACTGGAGCCACTGTCCCACCCAAGGGCTCCGCAGTAGGGGGGTGGGTAGTGGGAGGGATGGGATCTCAAGCACTGCCTTGCTCTAGCACAATGAGCTGGGGCCAAGGCCAGGCCTGGCCCGATGTAGCAGCAGGTGGGGGTCTCAGGTGCAGGGGTCCTGGCAGTGGGGGCAGCCTGCTGTCTCCTCCTGGTGCCGCTCCACCTGTACCGTGCACAGGGCAAAGCCAAACCTGCTCTGGAGCTGGGCAGTGACCTCCTGCAGCACCATCTCAGCGTCAGCACTGGCATCTAGGAGCAGCAGGGCAGGGGTCATTCCTGGCATGGCCAGTGGGACCCCCTGGCCGTGCCCTGTGCAGCTCACTCACCCACAGCCACGTGCACCGACACCGCGGGGTGGCTCGGCGTCAGCGCCCAGAGATGCAGATCGTGGACACTCCGCACCCCGCTGGCCCCCAGCAGCACCTCCTTCACCGCATCGAACTCCAGGCCCTGTGGTGTCCCTGCCAGCACCACCTGGTCACAGGAGGCCACACTTGGCCCCCAGCCATAGCCCCCACCTGAGTGAGGGCTCCCAGTGAAAGCCAGTGGGGTGGGGGCTTCCTCAGGGAATATCCCCCAGGCTGGGCATGGTGGCTTTGGGGTGAGACAGGCCTCACCTTTGGGCAAATGCACCTGGCTAGGGTGGAGAGGAGGGACTAGGGGGATTCAGGTGGGGCAAGGGAAGGACAGAGGAGATGAGCTGCCTCATGTGGCAGCTGCAGCTCCAGGAGCTCCTGTGCCCACCCTGCACCTGTGGTCTCACTCACTCTCACTCTCTGCTCACCTTCCATGAGGACCCTGAAGACGTCTCTAAGGATCGTGATGGTGGAGCCAAGGACGAAGACCGAGAAGAAGAGGGTGCTGATGGGGTCTGCGATCTTGCATTGGGGCTGCAGAGAGCAGGGTCTCTGTGAGGCTGGGGGCAGAGCCCACGTGGCACCCTGCAAGGGACTGGGAGAGCTGTTCCCACAGGCAGCATTGGGGCGGTCCAGCCTGAGCACCTTGAAGTAGATGATGGTGGCAGCCACAACGACACTGATGCTCTGCAGCAGATCACCCACCACGTGGACGAAGGCTGCCCGTACACTGGTGCTGCCGGGCAGGGGGCCATGGCTGGGCTGGCAGGCCACAGAGCTCTCCAGCTGCTCGTAGTCCCCTGTGCCATGGCCAGCAGGGGACTGGTGCAGGATGTAGGCCATGCTGGGGAGAACAGGGCTGGCTCAGTGCCACACTGACAGGACAAAGGGGCCCTGCTGGCCCTGCTTGGGCAAAGGGGGCACAGGCAGTCATAGGGTCTTGGGTCTTGGGTCTTGGGACAGTGGAGAGGAGGTGCAGTAGGGCTGGAAGGGGAGCAGGAACAGGGCAGGGGTTTGGTCCTGGGGTTCATGACAGGGCTTAGGTGGTGCTGCTTGGGGGACCAGGGAATGTGGGGTGTGGAAATGTAGGCACATGGACTGGAAGCCCCAAGCATATGGAGTCAGGGAAGTGGGCGAGGCAGCACCTGGGGACACAAGGCTGGTGCACAGGGACATAAAGTGACCTGGGGCCACACTTGGGGTTCCAGGGGCATAGGTGGGGCAGGACTGAGACAGATGGTGCGCAGGGCCCACGGATGCACAGCCCCACACGTGACATACACCAGATTGACGCCGACAGCACAGGCAGATGTGACCAGCATGGCCCGCGCCTCGATCTCGTAGTCGTTGCTGATGATGCGGGCAGCGGCCAGATAGACCAGGGCTGCGGTCACCACCCAGATCGAGAGCACGGAGGCCAGCGCGCCCAGTGTCTCTGTGGGATGAGACACATCAGTACCCAACCTGGCCATGGGCGCACCACAGAGCCCGGCAGGACCGTGCCCCTCAGCTCACCTGAGCGGTGCCAGCCAAAGGTCATGGTCTTGGTGGGTGGGCGGTTGGAGACCCAGAGGGAGAAGAGGCTGACAAACATGCTGCCCACGTCTGTCAGCAGGTGGGCTGCATCTGTCATGATGGCCAGGCTGTGTGCCAGGTACCCACCTGCGGGCACAGAGCAGCTGGCACCCCGCGCCCTGCCGGCAGCCGCCCACCCTGGCCCAGCCCCCGATACCTATCACCTCCCCGACCACGAAGAGGCAGCAGACGGCGCAGGCGACGCTCAGCTGCTGGCGGGCCTGGAGCCTGCCCTGCCCAGGGCTGGGGGGCGGGGGGCTGCAGCGGCACTGGGGAGCCGAAGCTGGAGCCGAAGCCAGTGTCGAAGGGTCTCGAGAGCCTGTGAAGAGACTAGGGGCGGGGGTCACTGCCATGAATACCTGATCTGGTGCTCCTGCCCAGAACCCCCGAGGGTCCTGATACCGCTCAGTGGTACGCAGCCAGGCAGTCGAACCCCCCTCCCAACAGAGGGACGAGCAGCCACGCGACCGGCGGCAGCAGCAGGAGGTGGTGGCACGGTACTCCCCCCGGAACCGGGACTGGTGCGGGTATCCGCGGGGCGGTGCTGACGGGAGCGAGGTGTTGCTCCTGGGGCCAGGCTGCGTGAAGGGCCACCGGTGCGGAGATGTGAGATGTGGGGAAGGGGCGACGGGGGCCGAGATCCTGGTGTGTGGGGCAGCTGTGCGGGAGTGGGGACGAACAGCCCACTGGGACGGGAGCTAATGGATGGACGGTACCGGCGTGGGCCGGTGATGGATGGATGGTACCGGTGGGCGTGGGTGACGCTTGGGCGCCGGTAGGTGCTGGACGGACACCCGAAGGGGGAGTGAGGCTGGCGCTTGGTGGGGCTGGTTCCGCTTGAGCGGAGGTGCCTGTGGCAGGGTGAACGTGCCGGTGGCGGGGTGACGGTGCAAGTGGAGGACGATCAGGGCTGGCGCGGGGACTGCGGAGGTGCCGATGTCTGTGTCGGATGGATGAAGGCACGGGGACTGGCGGGGAGGGACGTGCCGGGAGTGCCGCTCTCGGGGGTGGGGGGG
>VZRX01006984.1:0-22474 GCA_013398075.1 Notiomystis cincta
CACCTTCCTTCTGCACCTTCCACTCCCCTGGAGCAACAAAGCAGGGAAGATCTGCTTTTTTAACTAAAACTCTCAATACACAAAAGTATTTTCTGTTTTAAGCCACTTACCCAAAACTGTAATGTTCCATGCAGATTTCACTCTGAGGTGCTGATGCAACACTTATTAAAACAAATAGACAGGTCTTGTCCACAGCATGTTTTGGGTTAATATGGTGTGTCTCCAGTGTCAGACATGAACTGGTGTGATCTTGTTCTCAAGTTCATAGTCCTATCTAGTATACACAGTAGACACATAAATATTAACTCAAGCATATATCCCTCTGTGGACAGAGTCTAGACCTCTCCCAGTGAGTTTAACAGATCCAGGGTTCTATCCTCTGTATGGTAATGCAAATGTCTTTAAATTCACTTTTTGCATTGTCTTTAGCATAGCTTTACCCTGGGTTACATTCTCACAATTTTCAGCTTTCCAAGGCCGTTCCCAAATTGCAGGTTGGATGTTGATAAGAAGACTTATGTGGTTCATGTGGTTTAACGAGCATATTGCTGGACTGTACTAGCTGGCATCAGGAGTAGAGACTGAGGCTTGGCTCTGCTTTGTTTCCTAGTAAAGATACAGGCTGAAAGAGAAAGGTCAGTCACAGTGACCTTGCATGTTAGCAATTGACCTTGCAGGTCAGCCTCAGATGAGCTGTCTCACTGAACCCCTCTCCAGACGGAGGCACTCCGGATCTGATACCTCTGTACACTGTGCAGAAGCTCTGGACAGAGCAGCAGTCAGCACACAGGCTCCTGAAGGCTTGCATGGGCAGGCACAGAGACATGGTGGTCAGCTCTTCACACCTCATAATGTGAAACTACATGGAGGAAAAAGAAAATTACTGATCATAACATATCATCACCAGCTAGTAAAAAGCATGCTGAGCCTGGCTGTACAGAGAAAACAAATACATTTTTTCCTCTCTACTTTTTCTCAAAGAGTTACTTCTGACACTGAACTTAGATAAGTGCAGTGGTGACACCTGGCCTGGGAACCCCCAGGCAATAGTATCTGTGCTTCTCAGAGGACTGACACAGGCTATGGCTCAAAGTGTGCTATTTCAATAACAGAAACCAAACCCTGTGTTTGAAAAGAGATGTTTCTTCCAAGTGTTGGAGAGGACAGTTGATATTTGTGAGCTTAAAAAACATATCAGCTTGCCATGAGGCCTATGAAAAATAATATTTTTTTTCTTGAAAACAGTCTTTTGATTCCTGTTGGTTAGATGAAATGCATTTGCCAATATTTTGAAGTTACCTTTTGGTTTGTTTTTAAAGATAAAATGTTTTTTTAAAAGAACTGTAAACAGAGTGCTAGAGTTATTTTTTAAAAATTAAATTATCTTGGAATTGTTTATAAACCTCCTCCAAACCATCACAGAATCGAAATAAGGATAGTAATGAGCTCAGTGGATATTGGATCACTAGCCTAGCTCATCTAAGTCTGCAGCAGTCTGTGAGCTGGGTTTTCCTTACTTTTCTTCCTTAGAAGCTCTCAAAAAATGGCTCCAGCATATTCCAGATATGAATGGCATGTCCTTTATTTATTTTCTTCATACTGTTTCCTCCATTTATTTCAATGTTTTATTAAATCTTTGGAATCAAATAATTAAGATTTTTAAAAATAGCTACCCTCACAACAAAACCTTTTAAATGTGTGTGGCACTGTTCATTTGGCTGCTTTTTCTATGAGTTTTAGAAACTGCTTTTCTCAAAGGGCATGTTTTTTCATGTTGGGAATGATCAATGTAATTGGTCACACATGTAAAGGCCTTTTAAATTCATTCTCTCCAATTATAATAGCAATTGTGGAGAAAAGTGTCTTTTTGAATGGAAATTTATCCAGTAGACATTTGCAAAGAATCTATTCATGCACTTTTGTACCTCTGCTGAAAACGTTCTTCAAGTCAAAGGTGTCTTTGAAAAATTGGGCTGGTAGCTTAGAAGGAAATTTTCAAGTTATGAAAGCACAAAGCCTTCTGGTGAGTGATGGTGTTTGACTGATCCCTGTGTATGTAAAGTCTATGCTTCAGATAAAGATAATATTAATTAGTTTCTCCAAATACAAGTGTCAGAGCATGAGCAGAGTTCCTGAGAAAACTTATAACATCATTCTCTTGGTATTTTGGCAACTGTCTTCCATTTCTTATATTGGAAGTAATTCTACATATGAAAAGAAGCACCACTAGTGTTTCCAGAAAAGGAAATGAAACATTTCAATTCTAAGTTCATTTGCCTCCTCTACAAGAAATTAAATAACATCCTTCCCCCTCTGCTGTGCTTCCAATAAACACGACCTGAAGACTCCAGCCCAGAACCACAATGCAAAATGTCATAACTGTCAACATTATTGTGGTGCTATGTTGGTGGAGGACGTGATTCTTCTGCATCTTTCTTTTGAAAGATCTTGGTTTACTCTGCAGCCTGAAATATGTGGGCTTTTGTATAGGCAATGGAATTGAAGCTAGGACTTGTCTGCTTACTGAAAAAAGTGTCATATTGGAGGTTTCAAAACTTAAAACATATATGGACTTTCAGGCTACTGCATACTGCTGCAATATCATAACAAAATCAATTTAAGTACATTGATGTACATTTGGGTAACTCCAAAATTGCTAGCAGTGTTTTCCATTTCTGGGGAAACTTTGAAACATGCAAATAAAAGCAGCTATATTTAGAGAAAAAAAATAAAAAGAAATCTTTTAGTCTTCTTTTATCATTTACTCAGTATAAAATGGAAAGTTTTGGACAATTGTAATTACCACTGCTGTAAATAGCACAGTCTATAAGGATGCTATTAGATAATCCTCATGTGAAACAGCAGTACTTTTTATGGAGATGTGCTAATGAAGCTTTTTGTTACCTTCAGTTCCAGAAATAAGGCATAGTTTGTTTCACTGAAAAGGCTCCTTTAATAGAAAAAATCTATCTCTTATATCTGGTTTATCAGGTAAACACACACTGTTGTTTCAGCTGACAGTTAAAAAACCACGGTGCACTGTAATGAAGCCAAGTGCGTTCAATAAAGGTCCTAAATTCCTGGCAGAGAGACAAACTGTTCAGGATTTTCAGTGAGACACTAATGGAGATCTGGTAGTGCTTTTGAAAATTTTTATTCTCCTTTAATGTCATTATAAAACCATTTCATAGACTGCATAAATGTTCTTTATTGTTTTACTTTATTGCCAGTGTCTAAGTAATAGTCCTACTTTCAGTAAACACTATGCAGTTCAGTAGCTGTGTGCCAGAGTGTTGCTTCATTGTTCTGATGAAAAAATGTATTTTATATGATCTAGGTCAAAGAAATATTCAGTTGTTGATGTTTAGAGGCTGTTCGTAGAGGGTAAGAAAAGGAAATCCTATACTGTCATCTTGCTTTTAATTTTCCATTCAGATTTACAAAAACCTGACAAAGAATTACAGAAGGGAAAACCCACTTAAATCTTAAATATCAACAAAAGTACAAAAAATTATCCTTTGGTTTTGGTTTTTTGTTTTGTTTTGGTTTTTTGTTTTTAAATAAAATGGAATTTCAGGAAGATGTAATACACAACAGTAACTTTAGGAGGAGATCATAATGAAGTTTTAGGATCATGCCCTTCTCTTCTGGAGACCTCCTTGACTAGTCTAAGTGTCCCTCAGGCTTCGGTTACTGGCCACTTTTCCTGGTAGCTGCCATCTAGGTCAGGGAGATGAATTAATCTGGACTGTCCTCTCACAGTCACATGTGGCAATATTCAATATTGTCCTGCTTTTTCACTAGTCTTTGAATGTGAATAAAGGTACAGTCTGGTATGGAACTTAATTATTTTGAATCAGCAATATTTAAAGTTGCACTTGGTAAGGCTGTGAAATAAAGTCAACTATGATTTTTATTATGCAGAGAAATTTCTGAGTAACTCAACTCTTCAAACAAAAGAAAACCAGCATAATTGAGTGTGTAATTGAAACCTTGTCAGAGGTTTAAGAAAAGCAAGGTAAATTAACCTGAAATTAAAAACTAGATGAAGCTCATAAGAAAAATCGATATGTTCATTAAAGTTCTTGTTTCTTTCAATTTAAAACATGGAATTGACAATCTGAAAGCTTCAGGGTTTGATTTATCCATAGCACTTAATCCCTGTGCACCTCTATCCCCATTGAAATGGAAGGTAAGCTCTGCAGAGAGCAGAGCAAAGTTAACACTGAGTGTTTTTTCCATTGGCTTCACAGATTTTTAGAAGCTTTTCTACATAGTCCTTTTGATTTCTCTATGAAAAGAGAAAAAAATTGTAAATATTCCTACCCAGGAACCATGAAAAACACCCTTCTTACTTGCCATCTTCATAGATTATTTTAGCAGGAGTTTAGATTTAGATGAAACTGCATTAGATTGAGATGAAACTTCATTAACATCAGTACAGAACTACATTACTTTGTGATTTCACCCTGAAGGTTTTCATCCTAAATGTTTATTATTTTCAGGTTTCCTTCCAATAAAATTTTAATTCTTTGATGTTTGCTTTTCTCATTAAGTATTTAATTGCGTGTGCGATTATTTGATGAAATCATTGGGATGCAACACAAAGGCCAGTAAGACAATCACTAAGAGAATACTGCTGGAGACAAAATATTCTTTTTCTTTCAAGTCACTGCAGACAGATTCCTTGATTCAGTGTTTCTTGCCACAGAGCAAGCTATTCAAATGTACAAATCACAGACCAGGCCAGGCCTTTTAGATGCGCATTTAGTACAGCTCTCCTTAAACAGCTTAATAAGTAAAGGCAGCCAGGAAAAAGAATAGCAAAGGGTGTGATTGCTGACACTTAAACAACAAAACCACATTCAATGCTCACAGTGGAGAAATATTTTATGACCGCAAAGACAAGACTCATCTCAAAGGATAGACTTTGTCACTGAAATTTAAAGCTTTTGCCCTGCTCAAGCACTGTGTAAGAAATAGTTTTGCCATCTCTGACCTACAGTTGCTCATGCCCTTCTGCTCCCTGATAGTGGAAAACTGGCTGCCAGACTCTTCTCCCCAAAGTGTCAATTAGTTTGGAATTGATTTTTACACTTCTGTGACAGGTGTGACAACTTGGGCAAAGACGACGATGGCATTCTAATTTGCTTTAACGAATAAGGATTTAGCAGAATTCGTGTAAGCACGGTGTCTGTTATTTTGCATCACTCAATTGTGTGACTTTTTCAATACTCTATTCTCCTCATCCTGTAGCATTTTGTTTTCCTAATTGACAGTTCATTCAACTTCCAAATACAGGTTGGAGTTGGATAGAATCTAACTTGCTGCTGCTAATTAGTTTTTAATTTCAGCAGTCTAATGGAAAGCCTGCTGTGGAAAGAGGATGTCTTGAAAGATTTAATTCCATTTGAGACTTACTAAGATGGAATCAGTGCCTGACAATTTCTCATTGTTTATCCTCAAATCTTACTCTTCATATGTGTGTTGTTGGCACTACCTTGTCAAGTCATGCTCAGTAGCAGTAGTGATTCAGGACTCTTGAAAGTGGAATATGTGAGCACTGTGAGCAGCAAAATATTATTAAAACATTTCTCCTCTCTGTATTTCCCATTGGTGAGTTGGACATTTTTTTACAGGAACAGTTAATAATGTAAGAAGAAAACTGCTTGAGAAGTATACCTGCCACTGAAGAAGAAAGATCAATTCAATTTGTGTTGCATGAGGCCTGAGAGAGTTATTCACAAAGCTGAGTTTGTATTATTAGCACAGCTGAGATTCTCACCATCTATGAGTTCTCTCTGCTGATTTTAGGTGGCATCCACATGCTCAGTGCCAAGTGGATGGAATTGCCATGGTGATAATGGAATGTGGGCTATGCACAAGCTTCCAGCACATCTCTGTCCCCTAGAAGGTGGAGGGTTCTATGGGGACCACAGCTGCTCCCTCAACTGGTGAGGCAATCAGCATTTCTAATCCTACTGTTTCATTTTAAGATGGCCAAGGAAACTATCTGAAAATATCCTAAATTAAGCTGTGGCAGCTTTAGCAATGAAAAGAGCAAAAGTAAACCAATTTGAGCAATTAGCAAGCCATGTCTGTATAGATAAATTGGGGATTGATATATGCAAGATTTAAATAGAATGATGATATGAGAGCAGTAGATGCACACAGAGTAAATATGATAGACATACAGGAAGCTTTCATCTCAGAATTTCACACAAAAATTTATAAATCATACTGAATGCAACAGCTCACACAAACAGAACAGTATTTGTCATTCTGATATATACAAAAGGCTCCCTCTTCATCATTGTAATGTATAATATTTTTGGGGTTGATTTCCAAACAATTCTTTCTTGAACTTGCAGGATCAACGGTTTGATAAATATTAACACCAACATGGAATATTACACCTACAGTTAAATCACTCAATGTAAAACCCAGACACTTCCACACAAACTGGGGATATTTTTATGTGCTGTAATGCTTTTTTTTCTCCCACATTACAAACCCTCTGAGGAATGTTACATGTTCCAAACTGCTGATGTTTCCCTTTTCATTTATTGGCTGTTTATAGCTTTTAACTCTATTCATTATTTTGTTTTGATGTAGTAGTTCTTCTGCAATACTTTTTAAAATTTTCATGCAGTCATGAGAGGAATCCAAGGAGAATCATGGTCAGGGTGTTTTATTTGTAAGTGTACTTTTTAATTGCAGACTATTTCTGTGCTTTTTCCTGAATATATTCAGTGCAGACACACCCTGTTGTTGGGTTGCTACCAATTCCATCATCTCTTCAAAAGAAAGCAGCATTTGTTTGCCTGTTGGACCAGTCTAAGCTGAGCATGACCATAACTAAAATGAAAGATGTTTCAAAGGGTGGTTCCCATTAGGAAAAAGCCCAAAAAGATACTGGAGAAGGCAGAATCCCTCCTTTCTATAACCATGGCTAAAAATAATATCCAGAATGGTAAAAATATTATTTGTCAACTGCACTATAGAAGAATGAACACTGTTACAGGTGTTAAGACCACAGGGAATATTATTTCCTGCATAATACGATTTTTCTCAAAAATGGAAAATATCCCAATTGTAGACTAAATAGAATTTTTATCTACCAAATATATAATTTGCTCATACCTTTGCCAGCCTGTGTATTGACTGTGTCTGTAGTGTAAGGCTGACCAGGCTTTGTTGCTGGCTTGCTGTTTTCCATATTGTGGAACTGCTGGGCAGTTTCAGACCACAACAATGACTGCGCTTTCAAATAATACCTTGGCTTGATATGGGGGATAAAACAGGCTAAGGTGGTCTACTGTTGGAAGTTTGGAGGCCACTGGATGGAGAAATATTTTATCTATTTAGGAAGGAAGCAGACTGTGTTCTCAGGGCTAGAGAATGGGACTCATACATATTTACAAAAATATTTACTTAGTTCAAGTTTGGACCATGCTGTGCAAATAAGAAACACATCAGTCTCTACTGGGACATGGAAAAGTTGGACAGATTCACAGATGTAAATTGTGGAAGAGATCCTGGAAGCCTTGACCACCCTGCTTTTCCATGTGGCAGTGACACCCAAAGGAAAATTCATCCCAATATGCTAACCAATTGCTCAACAAAGTGAAGTGTGACATGTATATTCATTCTTTTTCTGAATTTGAGAGAGAAAATATAACCAGCATCAGAGAAAACTACTGACTGGAAGCTTCAAAAATCTAGAGCTGAAGTGATAAATTTTGACAAAGAAAAGTAAATAATGAGCTTATCCTTTGAAGTCAGTATATGCATATGAAAATTCTTAGAGTTCTCAGAGGTTTAAAAATCTCACCATCATTTTCTTGTTTGATACATGACATGGAGTGCTGAAAGCTGACTTTTCTGCTGTCTCAATAAGAACTAAATCTCTTGAAAAC
The DNA here is from genome assembly GCA_013398075.1 of Notiomystis cincta. Lineage (NCBI taxonomy): Eukaryota > Metazoa > Chordata > Aves > Passeriformes > Notiomystidae > Notiomystis > Notiomystis cincta. Next base: position 7,920 of record VZRX01006984.1, read on the forward strand.
TTGGCAACATGAAGGTACCATCCAATGATTGATGATGTGGAACTAATGAGTGGTACAGATGAGAAAAACTAAACAGCAAATCAACATAATCATTTTTTCCAAGAAAACTAGTTACTTAGTCTGTGCAAGAGAGAGGATTCTGTATTTGTTTCATTTTTTTTTCATGTATTGTGTAACTTGTGATGTTTTGGTTTGTTTTCTGGTAGGCATGTTAAGGAGATCTGGTTTCATGCATCAGTTTTCACTGTGCTGTACCAATGGAAGTATCAGGTGATAAAGCTGACACTGGGAATTCATGAACTCCTTAGCCTGATAGTCACATCTGTTTGCTGGCTTAAAATGGCAATGTTATCTCTTAAAGGTGTCTTTTGCTTTCTGGATTTTTCGATTTACAAAGGAACATAAAAATGCTTGGCACTTACTGTTGAAGACTAGAGTAAGTGTTTGGCCATTATTCCTGGAAAAGAGGTTATTTCCCCATTTTGAACAAGTTAATTTGCCAAAAATGTTTTCAAGAGGAAATTAATTCAGAGAAGATGTTATAGGATCTTGTCAAGATTTCAAAAGTTTAGGAGTACCTTTGCAGGGGGTACCTCAGAAGTAATGTAATCAAAAGTGTCTGTTAATGGACTTTCCACTTCTGAAATCAGGATTATTTTTGGACAAATCCTTTATTTGGAAAGCAGAAAATACACTGTGCTCAGCTTCCACTCCTCTAATCACATTGAGTTATAGTTTCAGTATGTTCTCCCTATAGTTAAATGTCTTCCTTATGAATCACTTCCATGCATCTCTGAGATATCACTTGGAAGGACTGCAAGCTACTGTTTTCTCTCTCTTGCACTAGATCAGACAGTGAGCAATGGGATTATTTTTTCCCTAGAAATATGGTTAATTAATGGCTATGGATAATTATTTCAATTGGTAAAGGAAAATAATATTAAAATTTATATTGTTCTGTTCTTCTCTGGTTTTCAGCTAGGACGATTTTTACAGTTGTGAAGTGAATGTAAAAAAAAAAAACACTTAAAACCATATATACTTTGCAAAGATGTAAAAATCTTCCCCAGATATGAACCAATGAAGAATGAGGCAGCAGAACTTTATCTGCTGCACTTTGAATCTTCTCCTGCTCTACAAATCCTCTGCAGTGAAAATCTTGAAAAAAAAATTCAGGCTTTATCAATGTCATGTGTTATTTCAAACAACAATGTATGGAAACAAAAGGGGGCAGCAAATTATGCTTCATAAAGAAAAAATTACTTGAATGGTTGAACTTCTATGTAGCAAGCAAAGAGGAGGAAGCAGTGCTATGGATGACAACGAGCAACTGTTTCTCTCATTGTTGCTGGCACTTGTATGAATGGTCCACACCAGCATTTGCTACTTCTGCATGAAAACATGTCAACAAATTAGAATAAAGTGGACTGCAAAGAACTCTCCTTTTAGATACATAATCTATAAACCTGTTCCTAAGAAAAGTATTTGCCATCTCTCTCCCCATCCCAGGCATTCCTTATGTTTAGCTGGCACTCTGTGCAACTACTTGTTTAGGAATGTCAGACTGTTGGTAGCTTTTCCTAATTTGTGGTTAGAATGTGAAGACAACTCAAATGTTGTTCTAATTACTTTCTCTTATGAGTGGTATGAAAATAAAAAGCCTTTTGTCTGCTATTCTGAGTAAAAAAGTCTGAAATCCAGCTCTTCATAACACATTTACTTATTTTCATGTTGGTAAAAAAAGATCATCAGAAGACTTAAACATAAATCCTAAGCTTTATTTTATGCTTTTCTTAACAGATTGAATGCCATTAAATTAATTACAATAAATGGTGAACTAATGATCTGAGAACTTTGTAGTATAGAAGATCTGGTAAAAGGCTTTGGAGAATATAGTGGAGAACATACAGTGTAGTTTTGATCTCAGAAATACCTTCTCTAAAGAGAAAATTACATGTTTAGAAAATAAAACAGGAAGCAGAAGGGTTTTGTTTGTTTCATTAATAATAAATTCTACCATATCATGGCTGAGGTTTACGGGTCTGGGAAAAAATGTAGAATTTTGGTTTAACATATTGTCTTTGGAATGGTATTTGGAAGTGATTTTTTTTACTGCTTGAATTGAAACACAGGTCTTTGATTACCACCAGTGAAGATGCAAGCCAGACCTGTAGTAGCTTCCTCTTAAGGTGCTGCTTTTTATACTCTTACTTGTGGTCTATATTCAGCACACCATCTTTGCTTTAAAACCATATTTTGCTTTGTGAACAGTAAGGATACATTCCTAGTACAAGTGATTATGTAGGACTCCACCATGTGAAAGTCTTATCTGGAGAATGAGGCTATAGAGCCAAGAGCAGAATTAGAGCAGAGAATTAGGAGTTTGCCAGCAAGGACTGCCAGCTGTTTCAAATGGCAAGACACATTAGATCATATTCTATCATATACACTCACTTTTCTTGCTCTATTAAATAATGTTAACCAGGGATGTCATCATCCATTTGTATAAGAACCACACTAAGAGAGTGAACAGATATTGATGGTCATATCTCAAATAAGCAAAATACGGAATGTTAAGGAAATAATTGAGCAGAAAGATTTTATGCTAATAAAGGAGACTTCTTGGGTGGAGGGAAGCATAGTGAGAATTTGGAATGCATCACTTTTCGAAAAACCACAGAGACATACTGTTTATCATGCAGAAAATAGAGTCTGTATACTTCAGAAGGGATAGATAGCATAGCAATACATTATGCTAATGGAAGGGATTTTACTCAGTGGTATTGCTATGCTGCAGACTCCCAATATTTGTTCTTTGTTCTCTTCCTGCAGCCCTTCTCACTAGCAAGATGTCCCCCTTTCTTACCTGTTGCCATCAACAAGGCAATACTTCTGACTGCACAGTATTTTATTCTTTAACCAGAAAATTGTCAGTCCCTTTAATAAAAATATTTTGTCTTTCTGAGCATTGCTGCTTTTGTTTCTGCTGCCATGGATAGGGTGAGCTGGTTTTGCTCCTACCACAACCTTGTCCAAAGAGCACCATGACAATGGGACAGCTGAAGTGGTTAGCTGCACCAGGGAGGGGAAACAGTGAGGAGTGGCTTCTGAGACAACAGTGAACTGAAACTTCTGCTTAATGGAATGCTTGTGGATCATGACCTCACCTCAAGCCTACAGGCATGAATTGAAGCAGACAGTGTCCCTGACAAGCAAATACAAATGATTGATTACATTTACTGAAAGTTTGCTCTTCATGTCTCCTTTAAAGGATGATACTTTCACCTCTTTTGCTATCCTGTGCTACTATTAGCGTTTCTCTCTGAGTATGTCCTTCAGATCATCAGCTGTTCCCTACCAACTCTTAAGCCATCCCCTAATCTATTCTGCCACCTTCTGTATTTCATTCTCAGAGCTCAAACGCATCTTTGTGCCAAATGAACACTTTGGAAAAATCAAAAGCACTGTGAAAATACTCAGTTTGATCTCAAATCTGACACTGGGATGAATTTTCAGCCATCCAGTGTAAGAAAAAGCCATTGTTTTTAGACTGAAACATATTCAGATGCTGTAATTATTTTAAACAGTTTAATACAGATAGACCCTATGGAGAATTGGGTTGCTTAGCATGGTTTTTTACCTAGCAGACCAATCACTTTTTTTTTTCCAAATGTAAGTGTTGGTTTGCAGGTTTTGGTTGTTTTGTGGGTTTGTTTGGGTTCTGGGGGGTTTTTTTGTAGCTACATATATCTCAGAAAAATCATAAGGTCTTTCACAGTGGAAAGCACTTTTTTTTTTTCTTTTCTCATTTGTGGCATATTACATTTAGAATATTGTTTATAATTTTTTCTTGATATTTTCAACAGATTCCTGTTCTTCAAAGACTCAAGGTAATGATCACTGTATGAATTTCAGTCAGTACCCTTAATGGAGATATTAGCTAGAAGCAAATAGAAATTGGCTCTCCCACCTTATTATCAGCTTCTTTTAACAGCAGCATTTACACTATAAGCATCAGTAAGGATTTGGGGGGCACTAATAAATCTGGCCCAATTTTTAATTTTTTTAACTTTTCAATTATTTTTCTTACTAATTTATAATTTCACCAACACTGATATTTGTCACTCCATGACACAGTTTAACATTTGCATATTTTTTCTGTTAAGATTGTTAGGGTTTAACCTTCTCTTAGGTTCTAATTTCTAAGTAGTTTTAATAATTAATGTAATATTCCAAGAAAGTAACCCTTTAGATGCTTAATTATCCATATCTGACTCATATTGTATTTATGCATTATTGATTTAAAAATATCATTTATTTCAATATATAATCAGAATATGATGAAGGAGACCAGAAGAAGGGAAGTAATATTCTTGATTCTATAATGTTATTCAGGAAGAAAGCAAAGGATATGTATTGGGTTTTGCTCTGGGTTTCCCTATTCAGTGAACAGTACAACCTTAGAGTTATAATATGCAGTGAAGTAATAATAAAGAGTGGAAATATTCACCAGATGTGTCCTGTAGAAATGATCTATTGCTATGGGTTGACCCAGACTGGACACTAGGTGCCCAACAAAGCCACTCCATCACTCCCCTGTCCATTTTCAGCATGGATTCCAGCATCTCACTTTCTCACATAATGCTTCACTTCATTCCCAGTGTAGCTTGGGATAATTGTAAGGAATCACATACGTCCAGAAAATGCACACCTGCACCACAAGTGAAGGTATTTGTGGCATATGTCTGCATAAACTGCATAATCTGGCAACTGAAGACACATTCTAGTTCTCCATGTTTCTAATACAGACCTGAGCCAATCAACTCCACTTCCTGTGTCTTGTCCAGTTTTAGATGCCTCTAATATCTGGTTGTTCATCACTTCCCTAGCAGGCTGCTATCAAAAAGATTTTCTCAGCATCTATTGGATTTTTTTTAATGTCTTCTCATTATATCTAATAATGAGCTTTTATACCAGCTTTTATGACTTCATAAAAGTTCTTCCTTTCCCACATTTGCTGCATACAAGTATCCAGTAATTTGCATTAAATAATTGAATTCAGCAAATTGATATGTTCATGGGATACTGACACATCAAAGCATTCTCCTCTGGATTTTTTCCTTGTCATATTCATGAATTGTGCAATTGTTATGGGCATGTTGTAAACAACTCACTGAAAGCATCCAGGCATCCAGCACTTGATTTGAGATATAAAACTCAAGAATCAGAAATTCAAGGGCTTTTCTTTATTAGGATGACATGCATCACATGGTATTAACTTGCACTCAGTCTTTGAATAATTAAAACAAGAGTAATTCTGATGCAATTTTATCCACTCAGATGGACAAAATTAGAATGCACTGCCTATGCATGCTTTGAAAGTCATTCCCAATCAACACCAAATGAGTCAAACTGATAGAAAATAAATATGAAAGGCATCAAAGCACCACAGCTACAGAAGTTTTCTTTATCTTTTTTTGTTGGAAGCTCTATATTTCTTTTGAATATTTCTAATCTTTTTTGTACTTCTGGCATTTTTTAGCAAAGTTATAACCTATATTCAGACATCTTATTAATCCACAAGATAATGCAATATCTGAATATCTTTTAGTGGTTTTCTCAGCCTCAGATGTGACCTTTACTCTGAATTGTCTGAAGGAGAATCAGAGCTGTGATTTCTTGCTTCTTGTTCAACACTTTCTTAGAGGACCTCTCTAGAGCATCACCAAGCCTGCTACTAAATGTATGATTTAAAGGGTTAGATAAAATGGATTAAACTTCTGTGTGTGTGTTTCCCCAGTTATTTCAATTTTGCTTACTCCAGGATGGAAACTAATTGAGGAAAACTGAAATGTTGTGAGAGCTTTTAACTCTGAAAAATACTTTACACAGGGAATTAATAAAATTTTACTCATTCATTTTAAATTTCCTTTCTAATTTTCTGCAACTTTTCTGAGAATGTCTAGACTAGAAGTCTTAGTCTGTTTTGCCTCACTAAAAAATCTGTCACATAGAACATCTCCTTTTTCTCTCTCTTCAAAAAACACCCCAACAACCCCCCAAAAATTGAATACAGCAAATAGTATTATTTACTCTCTACAAAATATTACACACACCATCCTTCTCCCAGTACTCTTCTTCTTCTTCTTCTTCTTCTTCTTCTTCTTCTTCTTCTTCTTCTTCTTCTTCTTCTTCTTCTTTTCTTCTTCTTCTTCTTCTTCTTCTTCTTCTTTTCTTCTTCTTCTTTTCTTCTTCTTCTTCTTCTTCTTCTTCTTCTTCTTCTTCTTCTTCTTCCTCTTCTTCTTCCAGTACTCAGTTCTGAAGCAAGCTCCCTCTGCTTGACTGTGCCACCCAGGCCTTGTATGAGTGGGATTCCCAGAAATGAAGCTATGATCCCAAGCACAGGGAAGCCCTGAGTTAATGTGCAGTGCCTTTAACTCTCTAGGACATTCAGGAAGCTGGGAACATCTAAAAATTTTGATTGCACATTGTTTGATCAGCTAGCTCTCACTCTCTAGTGCTCTGCTCCTTCAAACACGGCCAGCTGGTGATGATGAATCATTTCAGTGGCATAAGAGCTGCAACAAATAGGGAAGCAGTGCCCACAAAGCAAATTCAGAAAGAGAAAAATGATGTGAAAATGGCACAGATTGGAAGACTTGACCACTGAATGACTTTAGGAAAAAAGAACAGAGCAGAAAGAACATGACTTCACCAGTAAGTAGAAAATTAACACAAGATGAATGACTCATAAAATCATAGAATGATTTGGAATTAGAAAAGACTTTAAAGATCATCTATTTCCAACCCCTCTGCCATGGGCAGGGACACTTTTCACTAGATCAGGTTGCCCAGAGCTCCATCCAGCCTGGCCTCTGGGGGATGAACAGGTCCCTCACAAACCCTCAGTATTGCCTGTTGTCCTGACCCAGGTGCAGCACCTTGCACTTGTCTTGTTAAATCTCATGACATTCCCATGGGTCCCCTTCTCTTGAGCTTGTGCAGGTCCCTCTGGATGCCATCCTATCCTTCAGGTACGTCAACTGCACAGAATTCTGATTATACAATAGGAAAAAGAAGGGGGCTATTTAAAGATTTGTCATGGTCTTCTGAAGTTGACAATAATTTTGTCCCTGTGTGTTGACAGGACTCACTGGTTTTCATTGAATTAGAGGGGACTTAGGGCTGTTCTGTCTCTGCAGGACACTGAAAGGCATCTCAGATATTTCAAACCTGGAAAACAAGACTGTGGAGTCCAGATCACCTAATGTTTGATGACATTCCAGGTTAAGGTGCTTTTCTTTAGCAGAATCTTGCACGTCTTGCCCTAACAGCAAGAGGAGTTACTCATAACATCAGTAAAAGTGGAGAGATGATGCATGCTTAAAATTGTTGTTACTAAAGATGATGCTGACACTGGCACACTTTTTGTTCTCTCAATCTGGAATAAACTTTTAGACAGTTTCTGTGGAAAATACAGGCAGCTGAATCCCATCCATGGATGAATTTCAGAATAATTTTGTTGCTCCATTATTGTTAGAGATGGCAATCTAGTGACAGCTGATCTGTCATTCCTTATTTTTAAAAGCTAGCTGTAGCTGGAACAAGAGATAGGTAAACCATAAAATAAACTTTACAGTGAAAGACACAGGAATATAAAGGAGACTGTATCAATATACATCCTATTAACAGTGCTTTCAATTTTCAAAACACTGTACTGGGCTCTTTGACAACAGAGATATGAAAGGGGTGCACTTGCTCATTCCTATCCTCACATATGCATAGGAGGAAAAAATTTGTGAGAGTAACTACAGTGAATGAAGATAAACATTGAGGAATGAGAAAAACCACTAATTAATCCTACAAAGCACAAGTCTTAGTGGTGTAGACAGGAACATGCAGCATGTAATAGTGTCATATCACAGACAGAAAGGAATTTCCAAAGTCTTTTGGACAAATATTGTACATATATTTTCACTTACGTGATATTGTACATATATTTTCACTTATGTGAACAGCGCAAAGGAAAGTGGTTGCCCACTTCAAATGATTTAAGGGCTCACATGTTGCTTGTAACACTTGGTTATTGATGGAATTCCATCTTTGGAATGTAAAATGATACTGCTGATAGTATAAAGCCATCTCTCAATGTGTAGAGCTAGAAAGAACAGCACAGGACTGATACAGAGATGGAAACACTTCTGGTCAATATATTTATTTCTGCCTTACATGGTGCTGCTTCATTTCATCCAAGGATCTGACTGAACAGCAGAGGCGAGTGAATGTTTAGCCAGAATATTTTTGAGAGTTGGTGGCTGTGCCAATCATGCAGATCATCTCTGGATGAGTGCAGAGCAAGACATGGGAGATGCAAGGACTGGTTATGAACTCAGGCTGGAGGATATCCACAAAGAGCAAAGCCTCTTCAGAAAAAAATTGAGTGCAGTTCTTGCAGTCTGGGAAAGCACAGAAAGTGTTAGACAACAAATGTGGAAGAAAAGATCCTTAATACAAGGAGACAGCAGAAACGAGTGAGAAGGATTGGTTTTTAACCTTGTATTGCCATCTGTCTTAGCTAACAGAGTACAGGTATTTTCTATTCAGAGTTTGGGTTGGGTTGTTTTCTTTTTCTAGTTCATTATTTGACATTCTGACAAAACCTAAATTTGGAGAGTGACTTTTGATAAGCTCCTTAGGCAAATATGTGATATATTCACCTCGGGATGCTGACTTTCATAGAATCCTGTGCAAGCATCCTCTACAAATAAATAGGTCACCAGCACTTCTCCCTGTTGACACAGTTTCATTTCAGCTCATGACTTAATGCCCAGCATTGTTCCTCAGAAAAAGCCTCAACTTGAACTGCATACTCTTTTTCCTGTCAGTTCCTCACAGCTTCTGATGTCAGGTTTGTTTTGCACTGCAGTGTCTTTCAGGAGTACGCCTGCCTTTCTCCCCAGCAGCGCTCCCATCTTCAGGTTACTGTGTCACGTACAACTTCAGTAGTCCATGTCTTCCTTTCCAGAGAGAGAGCCAGCTCAGCACAGCTTTTGTGCTCTTATCTTGGCATCCATCCCTGCATGGCAGTCCCAACTCAGTGTCTTACCGCTGCAGATTTTTATCCCGACGCTTGGTGTGCACTCTGTTATGTAGACATCACAAACAGCTTTTGCCTGGAATCTCAATAGTAATCCATGGTTCACAGGAGAATTTGCATAACATGACTGTTTGGAAACAAAAAATTTACTTGCTTGGAATTTGATTTGTTTGCAGTTCTCTGTGATAATTGATCAAAAGATGATCTGGTAATTTTAATGCAGTTTGTCCATTCCCTTTCTCAGGAAGAAATTGATGTGTGTATTCACTATTAAGGTCTTAGCCATACATAATAAATTCTAGTTATTTGACCAATATATTTGTTCCATGCTGCAATCTAGGTCTAAATGTCACTTTCTTACTTTATATCTTAGTCCAATGTATTCCATCTATCCTTTTAAGCCATCTCATAATCATCTGAATGTCTTTCTGTGTTTGGATGGGTGCACCACTGTTTGCAGTCCGTATCACAGTTTCTAGTGGTGCCCTAAAATTAAACAGCTGTTAAAGTTTAGAAATGCATTCCTGCCAGTACTGCCAGGTGAGAGTTGGTCTTTTCTCCCAAGCAACAGGCAAAAGGATAAGAGGAAATTACCTCAAGTTGCATCAGGGGAGGCTTAGATTGACTTTAGGAAAAATTTCTTCATTGAAAGGGTTGTCAGTCATTGGAACAGGCTGTCCAGGGAAGTGAAGGTACCACCATATCTCGAGGTATCTAAAAGACATGTGGATGTGGCACTTAGGGACATGGTTTACTGGTGGACTTGGCACTTACAGGTTAATAGTTGAACTCAGTGCACATCTGCATATGCAAATAAATATTTCACTGCATCAGTGTGGGTAAAAGGCTCTTTGGCTGTCTGTCTCATATCAGTAAAGGATTGTCTGTTTTGTACTTAATCCATTCTTGAGACTACAGCTAGTCCTCTCTTTGAGCAGCTGCTATTTAGATTGGCAAAAAGTGTTTTGGTGATTTTTTGTTTAAAATTATCATTAAGGATCTGATTTCTGACAGGAGATAGAAGCAGCCCATTAGATGTGATCTTTTCACCAAAGTCCAAAGATAGCAGATGATTTGAAGGCACGTTTGCCCTACCTTTCATATCTCTGGAGAAAGCCAAGTGCTTCAGAGAAGGGTTTTTCAGATAGCTGAATTGTTGCCAAAATCATGTTCCTCCCACCAGGGCTGTTGAGCAGGTGTGCTCTCACACAAGAAAGCAGTGTGTTTCCATGTGGTTCACACTCAGACCTGTTGTGCTGCAGTCATGTTTTTGAGAACTGTTCTTGCTCTGGGCTTTTTTTGAGGAAGTGCAATTGCCATGCACATGTTGCCATGCACATGGGCTAATTTCAGCAGCTGAAGCTGAAGACAGGGAGGTTTGGCACAGTACACAGCTTCTCTAAAATTCCTTGTCTGTTCTTGCTTAACACCTCTGAAATCACCTTGTCTTTTACAGGCAGATTTGGGGTTTTGCCACAAAGTTTTACCACCTTAATCTATCACCCTGTTTTTCACCTGGTGCTTCAGGAGGTGCCTCTCTGTCTTGCTGTGTGGTGCATCTGACAGTATGACCTGGAACGTGGTGGTAAGTTTTGCAAGGATAAATAAAGCAGCCTGTGTTGAGGAGCATTTGACAAATGTGCATCAACTCTCTTGTGGCTTAATGAAACATCTGGAGACATGGGATTTACAAAGCAGTGGGAGAAGATACAGGCACCCAGGTGCTTCAAAGCCAGGTTCTCAGGGATGGAGACACTAATGGATACAATCTCTTGTCTAAAAGCTGATGATTGAAATCTTGTGTGGTCAGCAGATTCTTTTCTGAAGACAGTGGGAAAAAGAAGGAAACCTTTTATTTTATCTCATCCCAAGGTGATACCCTAGAGAGGTGACTGAGATAGGGGTCAGGAATCACTCTCTGCACAGGTCTGTATCTCCTCATATTACTTTAAGAAATCTAGCCTAGAGAATTTAGAGAATTAAAAATACTGAGATGAAATGCCCCTGTAACCTCTATGTTTCTTTTGCAATACAGGACCTTTAGAGTAGAAATATGTGCTGTTAGTCTGAAGCTGACAGATACTTTTACTTTCAAAATGTGCTTCCTTATTTTAAATATTATCACCCAAGATATGCCCACACAGTGTTTATGTTAGAGAATAGTTCATGATTCGTGATGCACACATGATTAAGTCCTTCCTCTTCTTGGGGCCTTTGTCTGTACAGGAAAAGAGATGCTTTATGTGGTGCTGCTTAGTGAGAGTCTCCTGACAGAGCTGTCTGTTCCCCTCACAAGTATGCTGGAGCAGAAGCATGAACATTCCATCCCTACCAATGGCAGAGGAGAAAAGTGCATCCAACATCTGTTGCAGGCAGTCATGAATATTGCAGTAGTCTGGTTTTCCTAGGAATTATGCCTAAAGCAGGACCTATGGCTCAGACATTAAAAAGGGGAAAACTAGCCTAGTACAGTTTCTCTAAGTCTCTTATTTCCTATGATTTTCCTTCAAGTTTTTACCACATGTTCCTTGAGAAAAATCAAGGTCAAATTTCCTTATCCTGATTTGTAGTTTTGTCTTGTCATAGTTGGGCGTCTGGATGGTCCCTCACAACATTTCTGAAATAAATTTGTGTGCATAATTGGCCTGGGTAGCAGTGGCAAGAAAATATGATATTAAGAAGTAATTAATACTTTTGATTTTCACTAAAATTTAGAAAAAATATTTTGTAATGCTAATTTGAATTAAAAATAAAGCTTTCTCTAGGATTTTATTTTGTTGTTATTAATATTCAAGTTCTATTTCTGCTTAAAAAACTGGGGGGTAAAAATCTTGAAGTTGATTGTCTGAGTCAAGTTTCACATGAGAGAGCAAATTGCATTATGGTGGAGTAATTAGCATGTTCTTTACAGGATCATTCAACATCTACCCCTATTTGATTCTCTTAGTGTAAGTGGTATGCTAAAATTCCTAACAGTGTGATGGATGAATTATCTTTAAACTGAAATAAATCAGACTGGATAAATGAATTTCCTTTCTTTCACAGATCTGAAGACAGAAAATATGCTAAAAGTACTGAAAAAATTATTTTTGAAAGTTCACACAATTTTACTTTTTTATCAAGAACAGTTATCTGACATCCAAAAATCACTAATTTGCATTATTTTATAGTAAAAATGTCAACATTAATATACTCACTCCTTTCCTTTAGAGACTCAAAAATAAAAATTAAACCTCAGAATCTAATTGCTGTGTAAGACAGAATGATACATGTTCTGAAAATCACTTTATCGAGGCAAAGAGAAATTAAAAATGGTCTTCATAAGAAAATACGCGTCACCTTTTTTGAGATTTGAATTCCAAAAGAAATGATAAAATTTTATGCAGTTAAGTTATTACCCATTTGAAACATATGCTTATGTTAATAATAGAACTACACTCTTCATTTTAAACTGTTGCTTTCAGCACTAATTATGTGGCTTCCATCACACCACATATTTATGAGAAAGAAAAAAAATGAAGAGAAATTAAAAGATGAAAGAGAAAAATGTTGACAAATATTAAACAATTTTACTTTGACATAATTGTGAGCTATTCAGTATGCCAGCAGTGATGTTCCAATGATTGGTACATAATTATACAGGGAGAAAGGGTTTTAAGAATTCAGAACAACTCCTTAGCATATCTTATTGGATTTATGCCAACATGAAGGATTTGGTAATGAACTGTTAATCTGACTGCTCACTACCTGCCTGAGGTTTAAAATGTGGGTCTGTCTAAATGTCAGCTGCAATTAAGTGTTAGGACTAAAAGCATCTTAGAAAATGAGAAAGTGGTGGGATAGATTTTACTGTCTATTATTGGTATTTATGGCCTCTTCTCATGTTTAATCACTTGCACACTGAATACTTTCTTGCAGATATGTCTGGAAATAGTGTTTAATAGGAGAAAAGGGGTGAAACAAAGACAAGGAGTTAGGAGAGGTGAAACATCCTGATAATGAAATCTGTTAGACAATTGAAGGATCCCCTGTGGGCAGAAGAGGAAACTTCAATGTCTGGGACATGTCCAATTAAACTTGAAAAACATTAGAAAGTATTCTCCTTGGGACAGGAAACAGGTGTAATTAATATTTTTCATTACTAGTTTCTGTTATTCTCAAAGCTTTTTCCCAGGCAAGAAATTTGGGATTTTTTCCTATCATTTATGTGATGGGTAGTTTCATTGCCTTAAGGGATTAAGAAAAATAAAATTGCAACATATATATTAACTTTGAAACTGCAAATGGGAACTTTAATCATAGTTTAATCCACATATCTCTCATGCTTAGCTATTAACTGATGTTATTTAAGGAGTTATCTAAGGCTGGTAAAGCAGGAATCTCTTTTACCACATTCTTATATAAGAACAATTGTAAGAACATTTCTACTGCAAATCATTCCTATATGTATTCATGCTAGGAGTCATGATGCTCTTTTGTTGAGGGAAGAGGAGCTTTCTTGGAGTCACTCACAATTTTTCATTTTCTGGGCAAAACTAGGCACATTTTAAGGATGTGGACACCTGCTAATGTAATCCCAATATTTTAAAAGTACAAAAAGAATGGCTCAGTAATTGGGACCAACCATCTTGTTAAGATAAAAGGTTAAAGGATAAAGCCATTAATTTGCAATCTTTAAGATTACAGCAAAACTGACCTTACTGGTTCTTAAAAGTCAACCATTAATTAATGTTAAGTAATTAATTTTGTTCCTAGATTGAGTTACAACTGCAATCATCTCTCATTTAGGCTGGACTAATTTTTCATTACCCTTCTTCTGACTCTATGTGCAAACACAAAATTGGAAAGCACACCATAGGAACTATTACTATATATACATATACACATATTCTTAAAAATACATATGTGTACTATAAATTTTATATATGTATATGTATTTGGATAGCATGAAACGATAATTCTAATAACTTGGGTAAATGCTATTTATATTTTTCTAATCCAAATAATTTTAATGCATTTAATTTTGAATGAAAATTAGCAGTTTTCCAAAACTTTTACAAAAATATTTGCACTATTTTCAATTTATTATTTCTTCATAATGGAGCTGGGTATTTTACCTTAAAGGTTTGTTCTTCTTCACTTCTTTCATCTCAGAAAGTGTAGTACATATAAGGAAGGACAAAGCCAAAACCTAGAAATGAGAGTAATATGCAAAAATTCAAACTAGTTTTTCTTATTTCCTCTAGTTTTTTTAGTGGGAAAACAGAGAAATCATTCTTGTTGCTTTCACAGTATCTGACTTTCCAACTTTCTGTTTCTTTCTTTGATGAAAAAAATTGCTTTTAAAAAGTAAAAAGAAAGTTATTTTCTCCATTAGTAAAGAAAATATTAGTTTATAAAGAATTTTTAATTAAAAAAAATTAATAGATTATGAAATAAAAATTCAGCCTTCTTTTTC
>VZRX01006987.1:0-17644 GCA_013398075.1 Notiomystis cincta
GAGGAAAAAATATCTACATTAGATTTGTTTTTAACATCGCAGATCATGTTTCTAAGGAAGTCTGGTTTTGTGCTTCTTTTATTTTCAAGTGCAGGATATTAAAAGCACATGAGAAAACTGCATTTCTTGTCCCATGATAGCTAAAACATGCTTAAGACACTGCTTGTACAATTTTAGATATAAATTTATTTCCCCCTAGTTACAATATTGAAATAAAGATTATAGTTTTTATATATGTACACATAGTATGTACATATAGAAAGGTAGGGATCATTAAATGAATCAGGAAAAGGAGAACAGTAACAATGATTTCCTATGTTTTATACTGGCAGGATGAAAACAAGTGAAAATACTGGCTGGGAATCAAGTGGCATTGATTTAAACAAAACGTGAACAGTGAATAAGCATGAATACACATGAGAATCATCTGTCATCTTCATTTAATAATTCTGTTCAAATAGTTCAGCTATGTTCTGACCTCTAACCAGTTCTATTTTCTCTTTGCTAATTAGAAAGGCAAAAATTGTACCTGGCCATTAACTTAATACACATTTATGTAAATTAGTATTGTGTGTATCTTTAGATATTAAAACCTCAACTGGCACATTTGTATTTTCTTGTTTGGATCAAGCTTCTTCTGGATCAAGACAAATCGACCGAAGTCACTAAAAAAGCACTTCTGAATTGTCTCAAAGGAGAACTGTCTTAATTACACCAAATATAAGCTCAAGACCAAGTCCCTCCTAACACACTTAGCCTTTAAACTCCATTTGTTAAGAATCTGCAGTGGTTTCTAGTCATGAAGTCATTCTTCTCAAAGCCAGCAGACATGATCCTTTTTAAGTTTCCTTTAATCCACAAATTATAGCTGGCCTGATTTTCTTGATTCTGAATGAGCCAATTACTACACTTTATCTTGCTTTATCCAGAAACATAGGACAGCAGGTTTTGTGCAGTCGCAGAAAAGGAGTCTAATGTATAAAAGCTGCTCTGGTTCTTCAAGCAGCTCTGGCTTCACTAACACCATTCTATGAACTATGTGGTCTGACTTTCTTAAGAAACTGGCAGCAAATATGTATAAGTAATTTTACTACATTTACATTTTCCAAGTAAGCTTAAAATATAAGCCTTTTTGAAACTACCATGTTGTTCTCAGCAATGTAAATAAAATAAATGTGATTTCAATTGTTAAAGAAAAAAATGTTTGTTCTCATTATCTGAAGAAATCATCCAGTCAAAGACCTGTTTTTGCACTGGAATTTTCCATGTCATTAGAGGTACAGCAGTAGCACCTATTTATTGGAAACAAATGCATTGCACAAAAATAAGAGTGGAATGTTAACTTAGAAAGTTAACATATCACACAAAATACAGTATTAACATTACTTCTCTCCTTGTAAAAGGAATATTGCAACACAAATCCAGCAGAATTATAAAAGGAAATAATCTCTTCCATATTTAGTATTTTTTCTGATTTCAGCTTGAATACATCACATTTTGGTATACTTGGGAAAAAACACAGCGTAAATCCTACCTCCCTCCATTTTCAATACTTGTCTTTTGTAAGGATCCTTCTGGACCTAATTTCTCCCAAAGGAAAACAATTACATATGTTTAAGATCATTTTACCTATCTATTAAAGTTTCTCCCTCAATACTAGCTTCTTTTCATGCTTCAAATCAATAAGCCTCTACTAAAAGTCAAGCTTAACCTGCCATTCATTCTCCACAGCAACTCGAATTCACATAAATCTCAAAGCTTACCAGCTAAAACAAAATAGAACATAATTTTCCTTAAATATAAAACAGCATCCCAGATGGATACACATAAGTAATCACGAATAAGTGACGTGATAAGGCTACTAGCTGAAAGAGATTTAAATAAAAAGAACCTTAAAATTAGACATGCAGCTCTTTTACATCCCTGAAACTATGAATGAGAATTTTGATGGCTGACTTTTGGAAGACTAAGATCAAGCAAATAAACCCTTATTTAAGTGTAATGATCTTCAGAAATGTTGAGTCNAAGTGAAAATCAGATGTTTTCCTCCTAGTGAAGCTGGAGCAAAAGTGAGTGACACAGGATCCTGGAGTGTTGAGGAAGAGTAGCTCTTCTCTTGCATCTACCCTCACCCCCATTTGTAAGCATGTTTTATGGCTGGAGCTCTGGACTGCTGCAGTAGTTTTTTGGTTTTTTTTTTCCCAAAAGGAGCAGAAGGCATTGGATCAGCCATTCTAAATGAGTATGTGTGTGGCAGTAAAAAGCAGGGTCATGTAACAAATTTGGCTGTTTATCCTGATATTTTCACTACAAGCTTCTGTTAGCTCTGTGTTGGTCAGAAGTATAGACACCTATTCTAAGAAGGTACTTCAAGGAGTCTGCACTGAGGATTTATGTTAGCCTTATATTGTCAGTACTCAGTTCCTATATAGCTTGGGTTGCAATTTCCTTGTTCCAGGACAGATGTCATGTTTGCTGTCTAGCTTTCTGTCTACCCTAGAAGCATTTTTTTTAATTTTAATTTTTTTCATTATAATGGATTGGCATTCTTCTACTTGTAAATTCCTTATAGTGTAGCTTAGCACCTTGTTCCTCTTCTGGGGCAAAGCTCCTTAGTCATCCATGGTGGGGAAGGTGACCATACATACTACCTTAAGCACAACTTCTGTTTCTGCCATTTTGTATCCAGTATTNCGCTCAGTAGGAGCTTCTGATTCTTCAGCATTTTTGAAAGCCAGGCCAGTTGTTTAGGATTTTGAATACTGTTAAACACTGCTGGTGTGTAATTGTCCATTAATTCAGGAGCCTCCTTTTAGAAGTCACATCTACAGAAATCTTGTCTTTAATATTGCAATTTTGATCCCTAGAAAGAGGGAGTGAGGTCAGTGGGTATCAATCTGGCACATATTGATACATGTCATGACATATTTCCTCTGAAGCACCAGAAGTATTTGTATATTTTGGAGACAAGCTAAGTTTTTATGTTTTACAAATAGACACTACAGTTCAAGCTTAGATTTACAGTTGAATACATAGGGCCAAATATATTGAGCAAAGACGTTCTTAATTCCCTCTACCCAGCAATTTCATGGAAACAGAAATGAGTGAGAGTGCTTTGGGAAAAAAGAGGCAGAGAGAAGAGACAGGGAACATGAGAAAAACAGCAGCAGGAAACAGTGCTTGTAGAAAAGCTCTCAGCTTCATTCACCAAGGAACAAAAAGGTATTTCTCTTCCTTTCANTTCTTAAGAATCAGAGTATTGGTTTAACCATAGCAAAACCCTAATAGAGATTTATTTCTGTTGAGTACAGAACTTGGGTAAACTGTACATCACCATTTTTTCCCCATATTTTGATGATGGAGAGAGGTTGCGTTGTTGTTTGTCCTCTTTCAGCTTTGCTCCTCACTAAGTAAAATGAAATGTGTTGCTACTTTCCCAATCAGCTTTTGTGTCTAACTTTTTAGGTGGCTGGTCGCAAGGGATTCCCTCATGTGATTTATGCTCGTCTTTGGAGGTGGCCTGATCTTCATAAGAATGAACTCAAGCATGTTAAATATTGTCAGTATGCTTTTGACTTGAAATGTGACAGTGTCTGTGTAAATCCTTACCATTATGAGCGTGTAGTATCACCTGGCATTGGTAAGTAGACTCTTGATTTAAAATGGAACAGTGGGAGTAAAATGTAAAATGTTTTCCTTTTGGGTGTAGAAAATACAGGCCTAAATTAGAAACATTAATTTTTAATGATCTAATTATAAATCACTCTCATATACTCTTGTCCATCTTCTTAATGGAATTATTTTATTCCAAATTTAAAAGAACAATTTATGGCTTTTGTTTAAGCCTTTCTGTTGGCTTTGCACACAGTTCTTGCAGTTAATGTGTATCCTAGGAATAATTTAGCATTGAGACTTGTGTTGAGATAGACGGGGTATAATATGTAGTCTGTAGTACTAATTTGTAAAGTTTATAAACTTAATGTTCAAACACTGTTGAAGATCTCAGAATATAATTTTCTACGCCCTCTTTTTGTTTTCTTCTTTAAAGATCTCTCGGGACTGACACTACAGAGTTCTGGTAAGTAGTTCTGTTTACTATTGCATTTCTATGGGTGTAAACTGTGTTAAATTCTTCAGTTTGTACACAGTTTATTCCATTGTATCTCCTTGAGAAGGATTATAGACAGCAGATGAAAATGCATTTTTCTCTCTGGTTTTGGAAAAAACAGCTAAATAGCTATATAAGAGGCACGATTAAATTCTTTAAATTGAGGCTTCAGCTGAATTTGTCAGTATGTTCTGTTTTCATTGCTCACAACTTATAAGCCCCACAAAAAAAAACCCAAACAACAAAACTCTCACCATTAAATGCTGCTAATTAATAAAAAAACCCAGACACCCAAAACCGTGCACCTGTATGATATGCTAATTAATTGAATTGGGAATAATAGATGCTTTCGATATAATAAGTAGTTTAACAAGAAAATAGTATAAGTTCTGTAATTAATATGCAATTGAATGAAGGAGTCTAATATTCTTGCTGTCTCTGAAACTTGAGAGAAATTGGACATTAAATCTCCAATGAACATTATTCAGAAATTATGAGATTGTGCAGCTGGTAACTGCTTTATTTCAAAACTGTTTTTTTTTCCTTCAGCAAGAAATTCATAGAGAAATTTAGGTTACCCAATATTTTTAGCAAAGACAACTTAAGAAAAAACCCAACCCACCCAACAAACTTAAATTCACAAGCTTTATCTTGTTTGCTCACCTCTGCTAATTGTTACATGTATCTTGTGAAAAATGATCCCTTTGTACAAAATCAAAGCTTACTAGCCAGCAGTTAAATACATAAATGTTTTCATGTCATGCAACTGTTTTTGCAGCAGGAAACAAAAAAATTACTGTCAGATTTTAATATATTTAGGTCTGCTTTAAAAATGAGCATGGGAGCTAATGTAGTGTGTTATTTAAAGATGCTCAATAGGATATATAGAAATAAATTCTTGTAGTGGCAATGGTAGTAATTTCCTTACACTGTATGTGGAATATTCTGAATTAGTGGCTACATTATTAAATATGGAGTAGCGATGTATTTTCTTTGAATGTGAATTTGATGTTTCTAGTCAATTTGGATAGGAGTTGCTTAAGATTATTTAAGGAATGCATGAAGTTTTTTATGTACTGTGTTATTGAATTGTTTTTCATAGGAGCTTTATTTATGTTCTTATTCATATACTAGGAATTGGTTTGTTAACTACTGCATTAACATATATTTAGGTGCTTGACAAAAAGCATGTTCTTCCCTTTTATTATCACATAGTGATGGACTAGAAAACAAAATGCTATTGGAGTCTACTATTGTGGGACTAAACTGCTTGTTTGATAGCAGTAAGCAAAATAAGCAGTTTGCTTTTCTATTCAGTTATGCTTCAAAATTTCTTGCTGCTGGCTTGAAGTGTTTATTTGTAATTTAGTGGAGTGCTTTAGCAATGTTTATATAGGTTAAATTCTCCCTCCACTACTTTTAATGGCATTGTTATTGCTTGAATGTAGTAGCACAATTTGTAGTTAAATCCTGAAAATAGATTTGCTTTGCATGTTTAACTGTTTGTTTCTTCACAGCTCCATCAAGTATGTTGGTGAAAGATGAATATGTTCATGACTATGAGGGGCAGCCATCATTGTCTTCTGCTGAAGGCCATTCGGTCCAAACTATCCAGCATCCACCAAGTAACAGGGCATCTACAGAGCCTTATAGCACCCCAGCCATGTTAGCTCCTACTGAGGCTAGCACTACCAGCACCACTAATTTTCCCAACATTCCTGTGGCTTCAACAAGTAAGATCGAGATGATATGAAATACTAAACTCTGAAAATGTGAAAACTCAAAGATAACCACTGATTTTTTAAAAAGTAGATCTTGTATTGGAACTGTGCTGCTGCCATACTACACTGGTAAAAGTGTGTGGCAAAATTATCTAGGCAGTCTCGTAAGCATTAACATAAGATTTTACCTTGGAGCATAATTTGAGTAACTTTTCCTGGTGGCCCGGTCTTTTTTCAATGAGACTAGCACTACATGACTGTTACAAGACTCTTGAATATGCCAAAGGTTCTGTAATACAATGTTAAAACAATTGGCCAGTAACAAAATATTATGGCTATTATTTGATTATTGTTGTAGAAATGGAAGAATTTTATTATTTTATCACAACAGCAAATGGGATAACAGATACACTGTAAGGTAGCAGTATCAAGATGTTTTAAGGCAATTCTTTAGTGTTCCACAATTGACAAAATGTATCTTCCAGTTTTAACTAGATTATTTTTATAATGGCCCACTGTACTACTGAAGTGACAACCCTAATTAATATTTTCATGAGTGTGTGGAAGTGCTGCATTGAAATTTTTTGTTACTTTTTTGTGTGTATTTGGTACAAGTGGAACAGTCTGGTTTGCCAACACCAAACCTCGCATTTCACTCCAGCAGGACAGCAAAGCATTATGTGTGCAGCATCCTGCAGCCCTAATGTAGGGAAACCATGAAGTTTGGAGGGGTTTCACATATTCATTGTCACTTTAATATCAAAGATGTGTGAATATGATGGATTTCATGTTATCGAATTTGAATTATGGTGGAATTATGTTTTTATAATGTCTTGAATTTTAGCTGGCAACTTTTTTTGTTAAAGCTAATGATGGTTTTGCCAAGCTGAGATGTGGTATCTGTATTTGTCTCCAGCAGAGAAAAACGGATAGGCAGTTTAATTATATTGCCTTTGCACAACAGTTTATTATCAATAACTTTTTCTCATCAGTGTTTTAATTGTTGGAGCCAAGTGGACAAGAAAAAAAGGCTCATTTTTAGGTTTTAGTTCAAGTTCTCAATGTATTAAATTTTGCTAGCCCACATCAGTTTGAGAGTGCAAGTGCACTTGTGAAACTGCTGATCGGTTTAGTGTTAATGGCTGAGCTGAACTCTTTTAAAATCAAATTCTGTTAACCTGTTCTGAAATATCTGTGGTTTTACTTTAAAGCTTAGATAATTCTTGAAATACTTACTTGGGAGGAAAAAAGCCCAGCAACTTTCTCAGGAAGGAATCCAGTTATGTATGCAGCTCTATTCAAGAACTATTTATAAAAATAAAATACCATTCAGTATGTTTTGGATGAACACAAATGGATGTTCTCCTTAGGAACAGTAGTTATAACATGCTGAAAATAAACAACTTATTGGACCTGCTGCTGGCCTGTTTGGATTCATACCAAATCTACTCCAGCTATGTTATTCAGTAAAAACTGACGTTTCTTCTTTCCTTTCAAATTGAAAAATGAGATGTGAAAAAAACAAAGATGCACTTGATAAACATGGGTCTTTGCATACTTTTACTCCTTAAAATATTAAAGGTGTCAGATTCAAAATTAGTTGATGCAGAGCATCTTGCTTCAAGTTTCCCTAAGGCACTCTGGTGGATGGAAAAAAATACTGAAACCAAACTTGTAGGAACTGTGTATTGCAGTGCCACTAGTTGGGTGTATTTTCCTACCCCGTAGTGCTGAGCATTTCTTAATTAAAATTTTGGAACGTTCATGAATAGGTAGTGTGTTCTTTTACCAGGTCAACCTACCAGTATATTGACAGGTAGCCATAGTGATGGACTCTTACAGATTGCTTCAGGGCCTCAGCCAGGAACTCAGCAGAATGGGTTTACAGCTCAGCCAGCTACTTACCATCACAGTGAGTATATATATATATGTGCACTCTTCTTAGTTTTCTATAACCAGTTTCCTAATGTCAGGAGAAATAGAGGATTAGAAGTGAGATACAGAAAATAAATCCCTTTAAAACCAACCACACTTTTCTTTTTCTAGATAGTACTACAACTTGGACTGGAAGTCGGACAGCAGCCTACACACCTACCATACCTCACCACCAGAATGGCCATCTTCAACATCATCCACCTATACATCCTGGGCATTACTGTAAGTAGTGCAAATTTCCAGATCACTTAATTTTCAATTTTGTTGAATGATGGGGGTTCATTTGTGATTACTGTTTACCCCCAAATCATTTTTTTTGTTTGTTTAATATTACAGACCTACCATTACTCTGTTTAGTATTTTCTGACAGTTAAGTATAAAAGCCTGATGGACTTTCCTCTGTTAAAGCAGCAGAGATTAGAAACTCAGATAGCTATAGTGATACCATCTATATTATACATGTCTTACTATACCTAAGAAAACTAGCATTTCCTTTCTAAATCTCTGTTTTTAAGGCTTTGCAATCCTGTACTCAATATTTCCTTTGCAGAAAAGGAAGTTGATTCAGAATGTGTTGTTTGCATATTTTTCTTTCAAAGCTTGGAAGTTCTTGACTATTTTTATTTTCTGGAAATTTTGAAGTCATACTAAGCTTTGGAAGATGTGTCCATGTACCCTAGCCAGTTTAAAAGAACCTTGTGAAAGCTCATGCAGTAAAGTACTTGTCAATAAACTGATCTTGCCACAGCCTGATTCATGAGTATATTCAGCACACAAACTTGAATTTCTTGTTTTAAGGTACAGGAGATGGGAAGGAAAAAAGTGATCAAACTGCTAGTGTGTCTAGCACACTGTAGGTATTATAAGAGTATAGTGGGGAAAAATCAACCCAAATTAAAGTTTTTCTAAATTTTGTGGCAAAAACCTAGAACAGTTCTTTGTTTTCTAATATAGTACTTAACCAGATCACCTGTTTGCAGCAGTCGTGGTTAGCAGAGGGGAGAATAAACTGTGAGTCAATATTAGAGTGACTTTTCAGCTTGTCTCTATCAAGAAAATTGTGGTTTAGATATGGTTATTAAGATTCATTATTTTGGTCTGTTAGGATCCCACTTCACCTGTCATCTAGTTTGTCAGAAAAAACAGGATGTAAAAAAACTTTAGTGGTGCTGTAGATACTCTATAAATGTTTTTCAGTGAATATATCTTTCCATAGTTATTATTTATAACTGGCTGGTGGTACTACATAGAGCTTTTCTTGGCTGCTGCCATCTCTCACTTCAGAGTCACATTTTGACACCTACCAGCATTGTGTTTCTTTTGACATCTTGTTGCAAAAGCTGCTCTTATTTATAATACTATGTTTAAATTTTTCCTCCTTGTTCTCTGCTGCCTGTAAGGGACCCAGTTAGGTCATAAAAGTCAAGAGACTAAACTGACTAATACCAAGACTATATTAATTGTATTTTTTTTCTTAGAAAATGAGTTCTCTAGGGCTTCTTTCCATCTTCAGTGAGTGTTTCTTATGGTTAAGTCCACAGCATGCTGGGCGACTTGTTCTGTGATTGATGAAACTAATGAAGTGTGGTTTCTGACAGACTTGTATCACATGCCTCTATACACTGATTCTCTCCTTGCACAACTTGGGGGCAGATGTGAAGTCCTATTTCTCTTACATCTCAATGCTATCTCTGGTTTCTGTTCTCTCCTGGAGCTGGGTCTGGCTTGAGCAGCATGCAACCTTTCCTCCCGGGATACTAACGGAGCTCTTTACTCAACTTCTGAATTTTTAGGAAACCTCTAAGAGTGTAATTTTTCTGTGGGCATTTTTATCCCTTGTCATATTTGGCCAATTGATTCAGAAATTACTGGGATTTATAACATCAGGCATCCTTGCAAGTCTTTTTTTTATAGGAAAACAAGCTAAGTAAGAAAACATTCTTTTTCC
Source organism: Notiomystis cincta (assembly GCA_013398075.1). Taxonomy (NCBI): domain Eukaryota; kingdom Metazoa; phylum Chordata; class Aves; order Passeriformes; family Notiomystidae; genus Notiomystis; species Notiomystis cincta. The sequence goes on from VZRX01006987.1 coordinate 9,713, forward strand.
TCATGTAAAACAAATTGCATGTTTTCTTTTAAAGGGCCAGTTCACAATGAACTTGCATTCCAGCCTCCTATATCAAATCATCCTGGTGAGTAAAATCTAACACGTAATGCTAACTTATAACTTTGTGGTTTGAGTTTGGTTATTTTTTTATATCAAGTACTCTGAAATTTGAGAGATATATATTCCAAAGAAGAGGAAGAATTTTGTGATTAAATCTTGTTTGGAATTTGGACATCTCTTGGAATGGTGACAGACTGTGAACTGAATTTAATTGAGATGCCTAAGTCAAAGATTGCAACCCTCAAGCCCACACTGAGCTGCTACCTACCCTGGAGGTATCAGAACTCTGAATGTCCTTGATCCTAAACTTTTCAAGGTGCCTGTAGTTGTACTTTTTGCCTGCTTAGAAATATCATGGAGTTTAGGTCATGCCGAAGTTCTCTTGGATCCATAATCTAGTCCATTGTTACAACCAGATGCCCTGAAAGATAGGTATTGTGCTGCTTAGCATTTTGGTGCTGAAGTTACTCATTGGACCTTTGCATAAAGCTTGTTCTTTCCAAGAGTCTTCATTAATGGTAACAGTTCAGGGAGTCAAGGAGGTTTTGTCTTGTGGTACAGGCTAGATCTCATGTAGGTAGAAGGCAATATTCTGTTTTTAGCAACAGCAAGGCTGTTGCCTGCATAAGGAAATCTACATAGTTGAAAAGCCTAAAAGTTTAACTTGTTTATTCATTGGCTAGTGACTAAATCTATACCAGAAATAAAAATGCTGATAATTGCTGGCTGAACTTAACTGTAGCTCAACTGTATTTCACATTATTCAGTATGTCTCTTTCACCCTATTGATTTCATCCTATTCAGTCCTCAGAGACACAAGTATTTATTAGAAGATAAAAAAAACTTAAAAGGAATTTAGGCACCTTTGTTTATTGTTTTCTAATAAAACCAGAACAGTTTCTTGAGGCAAATAGGTGTACTGTTGGGTGCTACTGTTTATAACAACTGAGTACCACTTACAGCACAGGAAAAGCTCTTCTTCCTGTTTGCTTATCAGGCTGTTGTGTTTAGGTCTTACTGCACTAAGCATTTCCAGTCATTTCTTGAACACTTTCAGGAATTGTGACTCCACCATCTCCCTGAACGTCCCATTCCAATGCTTAACCACCCTTTCAGTGAATAAATTTTCCCTAATATCCAATTAAACTTCCCCTGGCGCAACTTGAGGTGACTTCCTCCTGTGCTATCGCTTGTTACTTAGGAGAAGAGACTGACCCCCACCTGTCTAAACCCACTTTTCAGGTAGTTGTAAAGAGGTCTTCCCTGAGCCTCTGCTTCCCCAGGCTAAACACCCCCCAGCTCCCTCAGCCGCTTCTCATAGTATTTGTATTCCAGACCCTTCACCAGCTCTGTTGCCCTTCTCTGGACACACTCCAGCACCTCAATGTCTTTCTTGCAGTGAGGGGCCCAAAACTGGACACAGGATTCAAGGTGTGGCCTCACCAGTGCTGAGTACAGGGGGACAATCACTGCTCTGGTCCTGCTGCCCAAACTATTCCTGATACCGGCCAGGATGTCATTGGCCTTCTTGGCCACATGGCCACACTGCTGGCTCATGTTCAGCTGGCTGTCAACCATCACCCCAAGGTCCTTTTCTGTCAGACAACTTTCCAACCATTCCACTCTTCTCCAAGCCTGTAGCACTGCATGGGGTTGTTGTAACTGAAGTGCAGGACCCACTTGGCACTTGGCCTTATTGAACCCCATACCGTTGGCCTTGACCCATCGATCCACCCTGTCCAGATCCCTCTGCAGAGCCTTCCTACCCTCCAGCAGATCAACATTCCCACCCAACTTAGTGTTGTCTGTGAACTTACTGAGGGTGTACTTGATCCCCTCTTCCAGATCATCAATAAAGATTAAATAGGGCTGGCCCCAATACTGAGCCCTGGGGAACCCCACTAGTCACTGGCTGCCAAGTGAATGTGGCACCATTTACCACCATACTCAGGGCCCAGCCATCCAGCCAGCTTTTAACCCAGCGAGGAGTGTACTTGTCCAAGCCATGGGCTGCCAGCTTTTCCAGGAGTATGCTGTGGGAGACAGTAACAAAGGCTTTGCTGAAGTCCAGGTACACATGGTAGTTTCTTCCAACTACCATCTTTCTTTTGTAGCCAATTTTTTAAATAGTAGGAGTTAAAAGGCACTACTTGGCTATTAAAACATGCCATTTTGTTCTGCTTCCTTGCTTAATATTTCCTTGTTTTAGCCCGTACTTGACTTTGTTTGCAGACAAGGTCACTATGTGATCTTTGTTTTTTCCCCCATTGCCCTACTTTGCAAATCTGGTTTGCTTTGCAGGGAGGATAGAGAAAACTGACTACAGTTAGGATAGGAGGTAACTACTCCTATCTTAAGGCAGATCTGTTTCAAAGTTAGTTTCCACTAGCCTAGCCATGAATAAGCATATATGTATTCTTTATGCTAAAGGTTGTAAAGTGCAGGAATGCAGATGACTTGAAAAATTTTACTGGAATTATAAACTGTACAAAGATTCATAAGATCTACAAAAAACTCTAGCATTGTGTTGTGTCCCACCCCTACACAGAAGGGAGCACCCAAAGTTTGTAGATGCCTGTTGTCAAAAAATAATGGCAAAAGCCAAAAGGGTACAAAAAAAACCCTCACAAAGTTTTATTAGTAAACTATGCACTCTGCATGGAAATTGGTATATATTTTTCCCCTTAATAATGATTATGCTAATAATAATAATAGAATAAAAATAAAGGGGGGGGGGAAATAGAAAAATTAAAGGGAGATCATAAAGAGAGGAAAGGGGATCACCAGTCCTGGATCTAGCATCAATACGGATGACAGGGTGTCCTGGAGATGCCACCTAGGCTCTGTGGGTGTACCTTCTTATAGGTAATTTTTCCCTGCCCTGGGATTAAGTTCCTCCCTCTTCATGTGAACGAGTTAGCATGTGCAGTCTGTTCTTCTGGACCTTTCTGGAAATGGGTTTCGATCCCCCTCTATTGATCTTGCCTGCTTCTTGACCCCACTTCTGAGTTTCTGCTGTATGTTGTGTTGTCACCATGGACCTGAACAGGAAAATTGGCTCCAGAAAGGTGCTGCCATACCTTCATAAGGCCCTCCTTTCCAGGCAGGTCATGTTCTAACTTGCCTGCTTGAATGGTCATCAGTGTTTGAGGCATAGCAGTGCATTAACTCCTTACTGCCCAGACTTCTACACATTGATGCGTGCTTTAATAAAGAAGACAAGCCCGTGTTCATTGTCGTATGTAGTAATTTTCTGTGCTAGTAGATGTGTCTTTGTCTATCTGAATTTGCTTATGTGAATGTGCACTCTTAGTCCGAATGACAAATGCAGTTGCAGAAGGCTTAATTGATTGTCTGAATGGGTTTGTTGGGGTTTTTTGTGCCTTTCAGTCAGTTAATTGTATATATTCTTTAGCTCCAGAATACTGGTGTTCAATCGCGTATTTTGAAATGGATGTGCAAGTCGGGGAAACATTTAAGGTCCCTTCAAGCTGTCCAATTGTTACTGTTGATGGATATGTGGATCCTTCTGGAGGAGACCGTTTTTGCCTGGGCCAGCTTTCCAACGTGCATAGAACAGAAGCCATTGAGAGGGCAAGGTATTCTGCAGATCCCAAAAGCTCCAGATGTCTGTGGTATTTGAAAATATTTTGGTTTGCTTTCAGTGTGTGCCTCTCTTTCGAAATCACATGTATGGTGTGTTTCTTTGAACTGAATTAACTATACCAGAGTAATTTTTCTAGGCCACTCCTGTAACACATTCAAAATGTGAACTGTGTGACAAAGCCCTTCAGAGCTTTGCAGTAGTAGCATGTTGCTTTTCATTGCTTTCAAAGACTGTGCCTTCAAGGATAAAATTAGCAACTCATGCCATTATATATGCAAACTGAATATTAGCTCTTCACACTAAAGAGTGATGTGAGAATAACTGCAATATATAGATTTGTCAAAGGAGCAAAGGAGGATTGATAGAGAGGTAGATGGATTTTCATTCATTCTCACCATGCACATGCTATACTTTGATGTGGAACTGAAGCAATCTTTCAAAATTTTTTCACTCCTTTGAAACAAAAAGGAAGAAAATAATTCCATGTCTCTGATGCCTGAGGTTTTAGCTCTTATATTTTTAGATCAGTACTGCTGTAGTGTATAACTCTANTCAGAAATGTTGCATCGTGACAATCAAAATGTTAAATTGCTATAATGTGATCCAGACATACAGTTCCGCATTAAAATGTGGCTTTGTACATGTACTTGATCGACTTTCTATTCTAGAATACTTGTACGATTTTACACTTCTGAACAGAACTGAGTGTATTTGGTATCTCAACTCTGTATTGTTAATGACTATGGTAGTTGAAACTCGAATATCATTGCTTCTGCATTCTGTGTTTCCCATAGATCTTGACATGGTATTACAGATGTTGGTTTTTTTTTTTAGTTTACAGATTTTGCATAACAAATGCTAACTTACCCCTAAGATAATAACTACAATTTCCAGTCTTTGTATGAGCAGAGTGCTGGAGAACTGTTTGTTTTATTTAGGAAAGGTCTGATTTATAGTATGTATACACAGGTGCATTGGATCTGTTTTTCTTTTTAAGGTTGCACATAGGTAAAGGGGTGCAGTTGGAGTGCAAAGGAGAAGGTGATGTGTGGGTTAGATGCCTCAGTGACCATGCAGTCTTCGTTCAGAGCTACTACCTGGATAGAGAAGCAGGGCGTGCACCAGGGGATGCAGTTCACAAGATTTACCCAAGTGCATATATAAAGGTTAGTTTGATGTTCCTAGATGAAAATTGTAGGGGAAATAGCATATATTTGAGTCCTGTAAATGTTAGAGAAGCTATGAGACACTGAAATAAATGTAACTTGACTTTAAAAAACCCTAAAAATTTCCATTTGACAAGTCACTTAAGATGACTTAAAATTGACTAAACTGAAAGTGTCATCTAGATAATATGAAAGTAACTAATTTTGTATTTTGTCACAAGCAATCTCGATAGCAGTTTTTTGTAATTTTAGCCTTACAGGTTTAAATTAATTGCTACTAAAATTTTTAGCATAGGTTATCTGTTTCTTTACTTTCTCCAAAACAAGAAAAGTTGGGAAATTATATATAAATGCAATAGAAGTGTAAAGCGTATGTTAAAGTGCATGTTAGTAGTATGAACATGAAGTGGTCCAGAGGTCACAGAACATTGCATGGAAACAAATTATTTTGAGGATGTTCTTACTTAGCTGTGCCTCTGCCAGACTTGAAACTTTATTCAGGACAAGTCACACTTGTAAAAATACATTTTTTAGTTAAACTGCTTGAAGTTTGCATTGTTTTTTTTTTTTAGATCCTCAGTTTTGTAGGCAGGTTGCATAATGAAGGTGAAAGAAACCCCACCAACCTCTATGTACAAGCTTTATGAGAAATGAGTTCCTGTGTGTATATATATATATATTAGTGCTAAGCCTGATCACAAAGATATAAAATACCACAAACACGAAACCTAGCTGCTGAAACTTCGGACCTCTCAATTATTGGTATTTCTTTTAAATAAACTAACACATTTCAGTAAAACAGTGAAAAATAAAGTCTGACAAAGTTAACATGGACTTGTTGGCATCCATTTTTATTTATATGCCTATTTTCTGGAAATAGTGGGATTTAAAAATTAGAATTTTATCAGCCTGTAGTATACTTCAGACTTTGATCTTGCAGTCAGTCCCACACATGATACTTCTGTAGCCTGCTCAGTTCAACCAAGTTCTGGTAGCGCCAGTGGCAGTAATGTCATGTAAGAAGTCTCTAAGAATCAGCTTTAATGGATTATTTCTCTTAGAAATTAAACTAGTCAGGGAAAGTTTGTTTTTACCCAAGCGTATGGTGAGATTGTACAAGTTACTTTAGGAGAGTAGAGAGGTCCAGATTATTTGGGCTAGGAGTTGAGAAATTATTTTCTTTATTGATTTTGCTAAGTCTAATAGTTCAATATTTTTATGTCTTTAAAGGTGTTTGATTTACGCCAGTGTCATCGTCAGATGCAACAGCAGGCTGCCACGGCCCAAGCTGCTGCTGCTGCTCAAGCTGCAGCAGTAGCAGGAAACATCCCTGGACCAGGATCAGTAGGTGGAATAGCCCCAGCGATTAGTAAGTGCATTAACTTCTTGGTTTCCTTTTTTCTTTACTTTAAAACAACACAGCTTTCCCTCATAACAGCACCCACTCACTGCCCCTGCAACAGTACAGACAGACTTGGAAGGAAATAGCAGGACTGGGGCAAGGTGGAGCTGGGATGGCATTGTGGTAAGTCTGTATTCATTCACTTTGTACCTATTCCACGCAGCATTTTTCACTCTAGTCTTCAGGGAATGTTGGATACGGAAGTGGCTGCTTATTGTACTGCAAGAAGTGTTGCAGTATGACAGAAAGCATGTTATATACAAGGTCAAATAGCATAACTCTTACTTTAAACAGACATTTTTGGCTGCTCGGATTCAAGCTCATAAAAATGTTACTCAAAACAATAGGGATAACTTGGCAACAAAGTCCTCAACTAGGTTTGGGAAGACTTAAGATTCTTGAGAAGAGGAAGAAGAGAGTCTGAGGGTGGATTTTTTTTGTGGTTGGGTTTATTTTGCTTGTGGTTTTTTGTTGGGTTTTTTATTTTTTTAAATTATTCTGGGCTGGAGTTTTCTTAGTTACTAAATTCTAGATTCTTGAAATTGTACCTAAGTACTTACATGTCTCAGGCTGCTTTATGCGCCATAGTGTTTTCTGTATTGCTTGTATTGCCACATGGCTCTTTCCAGCTATCTTATGAATTCCTGAAGGCATCTGGGGGAAATGTGTTTAACTTTTGTCTTAGCCATACTTGGTGATTTGAAGTTTACCAGTAGTATTCATCTTTTTATTACATGTAAGTAGTGTCGTTTGTTAATCCAGCTTCCTGCAAGTGGTCAGTCTGATTTCCTATGCTGAAAATGCAGCATTTGGCAAACATCAAGAATAAGTGTATTTTTAATTCTACATAAGGGTTACGTGTATTGTATCATGTAAGACATTGTGTCATCCTATCTGCTTTATTATGGTTTTATATTTCAGCACCCTTCCAAGATTGCAGAATGATAAAAAAAATTAATTGTAAGAAACACAAATTAATTGCTGCATTCATTATAGCAGAGATCTAGAAATATGGACTGGCCTTGGCTGTAGTGAGAGGGAATTTTATGTGAAGCAAAAGCCAAGCAAACAGGAATGGCTAAACAAACATGATAAAAAAACCATGTCTGAACACTTACTTGAAAATTCTGTTTAGGTTTGTCAGCTGCTGCTGGAATTGGTGTAGATGACCTTCGACGCTTATGCATACTCAGAATGAGTTTTGTAAAAGGCTGGGGACCTGATTACCCAAGGCAGAGCATCAAAGAGACACCGTGCTGGATTGAAATTCACTTACACCGTGCCCTCCAGCTTCTAGATGAAGTACTTCATACTATGCCTATTGCAGACCCACAGCCTTTAGACTGAGATCTGCTGCATTATATTGTAAGAATTATGGACTGTAAAATACAGTACTGTTTATAACCTGAAGATATATTTTACTTTTGTTCTACTTAATCTTCTAAACCCAGGTTTTAAAAATGTGTTTGCCATCTTGCTCTAAGCAGAAAGAAATTAAACATGCAGATTTTGGATTTCAGTTATTTTCAGAACTTAATTGTCATAATACAGGGCTTAAAGTGAAAGGTAAACGCCTTACAGAGACTTTATAGTATTGGGTTTGTTCCCTTTGAAACTTTCCTTCTCTATTATGACATCTTGGTGATAAGTCTCACAGGAGCCTTTTGTATGCAGAATATATATATTATATATATATA
>VZRX01006988.1:0-13342 GCA_013398075.1 Notiomystis cincta
AGAAGCAAACCCAAAGATCACTTGCTATTCTCTTGTAATATTTTTTGGGACACAGTAATAACTGTTCTTCTGAAAGGACATGTAACACAAGGTAAGCACTGATGACATGCTTTACATAATACATAGATGGTTTACACTGCAACTTGCAATGGGACTTGCAGTTTGGTCCAAAGGAAGGACTAGACACAGGTAGAGCAAAGGACATTACAACTTGTCAAGCACAATAAAGTATAAACAAATGAAGATGCTTTACATCAGCCAAATGTTCATAAATTATACTGTCCACAGAAAACACAAAATTAGTAACTCAATCTAACCATTTTCCTCAATTTTCAACAAAAATGGTGCCTTCAGTGGCAATTCTCAAAATACTCTTTCATTTAAGATCAAAGACAGTATGTTATAACCTAACAAGTTACAATTTCATCACCATGAATGTACATTTTTTTTTCCCATGAAAATGAGCACCCAAGTGTGGCCAAAATAAGCTAACATGCCTCATGCTCAGGAATGTGAGATAAATTTTCAACCTCTCTTCTTTTTTAAATCTTGATTTATCAAGCAAACACTTCACTGTCCATTAAAAGCTTAGTTAAAGAAGCTTTTTCTTTGAAGTCCAGACCTCAGCACTGCTATAAAATCGTTACCTCCAAAAATGCAGCCATTTCAGGGTCGGTTGATAGTATCTCCTCCAGCAGCTGACATGCAACATCAAGTCTGACCTCTCCCTGTGACAGAAAACAACAGAGGAAATCTTCTTGCTTTCACTTGTTTAAGAACTCCAGTGCTCCTGCTGTGTATATAAGCAGCACAAAACACCAGATTTTTAAGCAAGAGGAAAATGCTCCTATACTGCAAATGTACATGTGGACAACACAACTTCAAGAACTCGCTTCCCTGCCAATAACATCTTGCTCCTCTTCAGTGCTTGTTCACACATGCATTCATCCAAGGAGTGATTCCCAGTGTACCTTTGCTACCACAGAGTAGGTCTGAATGCTGCTACAACATTCCATTATACTACAAGCTGACAGGACACAGTCAACAATTCAAGGATGATCGTTTTAGTGGGACTCCCATAAATCAAACAACATTCAAAGCAGAAAAAAGACAATCAAGACTTTTTCAAGAGCATAAAGTCCTACTCAAGTGAAACAACATATTCCATTTTGACAGTCAGTGTCTGGACTTCTCTTTATCCTAGAATGACTCAAAGTTCAAGGACACTGGAAGGGCAATTTCAAAAGAAAGATGAGCCATACCATGATGTTGAACAGAAAGTCATGTGTGTGTAAAATATATTCTTATTCTGGATGAGATCTAGCATGACGGATTAGTTCTTAGTGCCTCATTCTCTTCAGACTTTCTACCTGAGGTTATGATTCATAAAAAGCTACTTCCACAGATGAATAAATTTGAGAACAGGAAGCCACAGCATCACCTACTATTAGGAAAAAGCCACAGCAGATCAAATGCCAGTGAAAGACTTGGTCTCTTAGCAGCATGAACATCAGAAGTCCCTGAAGGAAACAGCACTTCAGATGTGCTTATGAAGTCACATCCTGGTGTGGATTCATGGAGATGTGCCAGCCTGCAGATAGCCACGAACTGGAGAGGGTGGGGGGAGAGGAAGGGGAAGGTAAAAGCTGTCATTTGAGAAATTCAGGTTAAGCAAAGCCTTTTCATTAGAGGCAAGGCAGCTTTATATTTCTGTGATAGGTTTAACCACAGTTCCTGTAATGTAGCAGGTTTGGGGTTTTCAGGTTTGGGGTTTTGGGAGTAGGGTTTTATGGTTTTGTTTTTGTTTGGATTTTTTAATATGAACAAGGCATTTCACTTTTGCTGCATTGCTTTACCATTGTCTTAAGTAGTCAGGATTTTAAGAAAGATTTGGGTTATGAAGGATGAGCCTTGGGTTACCCAAGGATGAGCTTATCCATGGTAAAACCAACCAATCTGCACTGTAAGTACTTCTGCCTCATCTTGAGGGACCTCAGCCTGAAGCTTTTATAACACAAGTCATCTTCTCAGATGCATTATAGGATCTCACATGGGTTTCTAATAGGAGAAAGTGCCCCCACTAAGAAACAACTGACTTTTTTAGTTTGTCTAGAGAAGATACAACAGACAAGGATTGGAGGGAGGGAGTAAGGAACCATCACAGAAGATTGCAGAGTTAGGGCTCAAAAGACTAATAGTTTACTGGTCTCTTGAGTTCAAGAGGAAAAATAGTCTCATTTAGGAGAAGTGGTAAAGAGGAAAGTGGGATTTCACAGGGTATGTGAGAGTTAAGTGCCATAATACCTTTTCAGAGACTGCAAAGACTAAACCAAAAGTTTTGGAATGATTTCCTATCCCAAACATTAATCTCAGTGTCTGAGAGATGAAGTCCTCTGCTTATGACTTCCCATCACTCAGACCAATCCTCAAGTTCTGGGAGAAAAAGCAGCTCACAATGAAACTGAGAGCACAAAGATGCACTATATGAAAAAGAAATAGTAGAGTATCAATAGTCTTACTGGCCATTGGCTATTTCTACCCTTATAAATTATCCTGGCCATGATCTGGCCCTCTTGGGTATGCTTATATTTTTTTTTTTTAAACTCATGAATATAAGACAAAGGTTGATATTTTCAAGACAGGAAATTGGATGATAAATCATCAAGCCTTTTTCAACACACATAAGCATAAATTGCTTTGCTTGTTCTCTGTGAGGGAGAAACCTCAAAGTATATGCATTATGGTGTCCTAGAAAAGGAAGCCCTTGCATTTTACATCTGATCTTTTGCTATTTGACAAGCCAGGACCTCCAAATAAGGTGCAGTTTCCACTGGAATGATATAAAGCATTTCTAGTAAGTTCTGTATTTCTCTTCAATATGACATCTCTGAAATGGAGCCAGTTCCAAAATTCACCGTAGTTTTCTCAGTCAGCAATTGAACATCAGGATGGTAAAAAGTTGTCCAGGAAAAAGGTACATCTGTTTTTCAGTCTTTTCAGAATGTTAAAGACTCTCTTTTTGTCCAGGCAAGGGCATTCTTCAAAGATAAACACAGCCTAGTTAATCAAGGCAAATTCAGGCGGAGTCAAGCAAAAACCTTCTGAAGAAAAAAACCCACTCCACTGGCAAGCACACTAACTATTGAGATGCCCTGAAACCTCACTGAATGACAAAACTATTCATTTCCTCTTCAGTGCTTCTTTGAAAAGATATTTGTAAAACACAATACTTTCACTTTCTCTAGCAGACCCATCATTCCAAAGGCCATAAACCTACAGTTCATTCATGAAGTCTCCTCCACTTCCCCTGGATGTCAGGATGCTCCACTCACCTGGAAATTGCTGACACTGGTGTCAGTCAAAGCCACAGAACCATCATCATCAGTCACAGGACTGGGGACTGAACAACTCTGTAGTGTGGCTGCAAGAATTCAAACACAGTCATCAGGCTTCCAGAAGCTGTGTTTGTTATATGCAGAGCTCTATTTCTTCTTTTGATTAAACATTTCAGAAATTGCACAGTAGACTAAAATCCAGAAATATATTCTTACCTCCCAAGTGATCTGATAACTTGTTTCTTTATCTTAAAAAAATATGTATTCTAATTCATGTGTATAGATACTAAAAACACAGACTGTAGATTTTTTATATACATACACACATAGAAACTTTGTAATCACAGTGTTTTGTATCTTCCCAACTATATCCAAAACCAAACAACTTGTCTATTTAGCTCTCACCCACCCATTTAGTCCTCTTGAAAAACTGTCTACCTGGTAATTATTTTGCAGGATACAGCTAACAAAAACCTTACTTCCAGGCCTTTTCCCATTTGTATTAAACCAACAGGATGCTCCAGCTGACAATGCACATGACCAACTCATCATCTCACACAGACTCAATGAGAGCTCACTACAATTGAATGCTCAGTTAATCATCCCTACAGCTGGGCAAGGACCAGCAAAACTCATCTGGCAGGGCTAGGACAGCAGGAGAGGCTGTTCTTAGAGCAGCACACAGTGGAGACTATATTGTAGTTTGCAGGCAGACTGCAACACACGTGAACCACATTCCCTGTGCTTACTGGCAGCAGATATGCCTTCCTGAAGAAAAGCCCTACGCTGCACAAACTGAGCTAAGCAGACACCAGCAAGGACAGGTAACCTTCTTCCCTCAGGGGAGCGCCAGTTTTCAAATGCCACGCCACTCTCCAACCCACAATAGCCCCACATGGACCACCCTGTCTCACCGGTACCGTTTGCCTCGCCAAGGGTCACGGGTGAGTCCAGCAGGTCCTCGCTCAGTGGGGTGCCCAGCTGCTGCTGGAAGGGGCTGGGTGGGCATCTGGGCACCTCCAGGCCAGCCTGGAGCTTCTCTTTGTGGGCCCTCATCATTCTCTTGAGGTTTACAAGGATTTTGTGGTGGTCACAGCACCGGTCAGGGGATGGTCCAGCAGAGCTGCAGCCATCATCACCTGCCAGGGCTGGACCAGGCCTGGACCCTGGCAGCTTCCTCCCATGCATAGCAGCCTTTCTGGAAAGGTACAGCAGATGGACATCTAGGAAGCAAAGGGAACACTGAGTCAACACTGGGCCTTGTTTATGTCTCCCTTGGCAGCACACCTAGCCATTGTACTTCTATCAGAGACTATAAAACATGCCTTGAAAGGCAGGCCCTCCCTTGGGAATTTGAGGCCTGCTGTTGAAAGAACAGGAAGTCTTCCAAGTTTTCAAAACCTTAAAGTTTTGAAGTACTCGAATAAAAGCTGCAGCACTAGCACTATAATGGCACCCACAGGAACTTTGAACAGACACATTCACATCTCATGAAAAGAACTCCAGCCTTGGTTCTTCTCTGTACTGACAAAGGCACCTCAGTCCTTACTTATATGGTCATTGTGAGATGAGTTATTAANAAAAAAGGAAAAAAGAAAAAAGAAGCAAACCCAAAGATCACTTTATTGTAATCATTTTTGTTACACAATGATTACTTCTTGTAATCATTCTTGGCACACAAAAATAACTCTTCTTCTCCACCCTGAAGGACATGTAACATGAGGTTAGCACTGCTGACATGGTTTACATGGCAAGCGTTTTAAACTCAGACGTTTGCCAAACTGAAACTCAAGCCCTTATAAGACATCTATTAATCAAAACACAAAATCAAAAAACCAGAATACACCAAGTGAGAATACGTGTCCTCACAGACTGAACTTTGCCCTTGCTTATGGCACTATGTATAAGAAACAAGAAGAAATCCAGAGGGAGAAATCAAGGTGCTCTCCTAGTTACCAACACATGTGTTGGTTACCTCTCTATAAATGAGAGATCTTGCTCAAACAACTGCACAGGTCTGTGTGATGCAAAACTACATTAATGAGCCATACATTTCTGGCTGTGAACCTCAACCCACCTCATCCAATTATTAAGTCATTAAATTCTAACATGTTGATTGCTTTTTGGAGCCCTTCTCTCCCACTGCATATGTTTTTTGTAGGCAGCCATTTACTGAATGGGTATGTTTTCATTATTGTGTGGCAAAAATCTGTAGGGTTAAAAAAACATCATAAAGCCAGACAACCTAGTTAGGTTTCTGTTCTACTGAGGAAGTAAAGGCCTGAAGTTAAGTACCTGGAATTTACCTTTAGACAGAAAGAATATTAGTCTCTTATGTAAACAGCCTGTCCATCAGTACCTTGAAGATAAATGATTATTTGGAGCTTGCAACATTTCCTTCTATTGTGAGATGGAAAAGAAAGCTTTTGAAAACTTGTATGTGTGAGCTTACAGAAGATTAAAGGGAACCATGCTGGTTAATAGGATATGGATAATTACAAAAATCACACTCCCCACCTTGAGTCTGCTCTTACTCAAATACTTAAAGGGCAATGCCTGTGTATATTAATAGAAATAGACATTTTTTGATGAAGCCATATAAAAATACGCAAAAAGGCTGGGTCAACATAGGAACTAAACACTCAGGGAAGTCTGGGAAGAGCCAAGAGTTAAAGAAAGGAGATTTTTAATCAAAAGAGGGAAGCTGTCAAACCGAAGGACTAGTAGTCCCTGAACTACTCTTTAACACAGAATGAGCCACAGGTCTTCAACCACTTCACATTCAGGACCAACAACACCCTTCCTATCACATATATAAGTCATGAGGACTCAAAACCAAAACACCTGTTCCCCAACAACCCCTTGACTCACACACTTAAGCCCTCTGCTCCTAAGAATGAAGTCTGGGTCCCAATTGCCAAAGCCTTCAACAATGGAAAGCATACACTCCTCAAAACACTGTTTAAAAGCTGTCAAAACTGCCAAAGTTCAAAGTGCAGGCAAGAAAACTCACTCAGCAGGCACTAAGGAAGGAGTCCCACTACCTCTGCGTGCACTGGCACAGGAACGTGCTCCTCTCTACCAAGCACTGAACAGAACAGCCTAGTCCAGGCTGGAGCTTTGTAGGGGCTTCACTGGAATATACATCTTTCTGGAAAGACACCCAAGAGGAAGATGACTCATTGCTGCAACACAGAGAGCAATAGTGGCAAATTTGCACCAGCTGAGGATTTCCCACCTAGGGACATAATTGAAGGCAGTAGGATACTGAGAGGACAGTAAAATACTAGCTTCAACACACACACAAACATGGCATTTCAAGCGCCTATACACTCGGCAGGTCTTGTGCAGCAGCAAGAGGTGCAGCCAACATCTTTCTTTTCCCTTGTGTTCCAAACCAAAAGGAGAGACTGCATTTGGTGCTGTAACAGAGTGACCTCTCCCACGCCCCTCTCTGCACGTGAGTCTTACGGTTTTCTACACAAGAAGGACCAGACACAGGTTGAGCAAAGGACACTCACAACTTGCCAGGTGCCATAAAGTATGAACATGTGAAGGTGCTTTGTACCAACCAAATGTTCATAAATAGTGTTTTCCATAGAAAACATAAAAATTCGTAACCTCATCTATCCATTTCCCTGAATTTTCAACAAAAATGTTTGCCTTCAATGGCAATACTCTTTAGGATCAAAGACACAACCTAAAAAGCTTCCACTTCATCAACATGAATGAATCTGCAATATGCATTTTCCCTTGAAAATAAGGACCTGAATTTGGCCAACACAAGCAATGGTCTCATTGGAATGCGAGACAGTTTTGATTCCCTTCTCTTTTTAAAATTTTGCTTTACTAAACAAGCACTTAATTAAAGATGCTTTAGATGCTTTTACTTCTCAGGCACGTGACAACTCTGGAAAGCTCTCAGCGCACACCCCAGCACCGCTATCGAACAGAGTCACCTCCAAAAAGGCAGCCAGTTCAGGGTGGGGCAATGAAACTATCTCCTCGAGCNCGGAGTCACTGGTCCCGGGAAATCCGGAACTGCGGGATCACTCGGGCTGGAAGTCGCCGCACGAGAGCTCCCCTTCAGCCTCCTGCTGAAAGCACAGTCATTCATCGAGTCGGACCAGGTTGCTTGGGGCTTAAACAGTTAAAGGATGCAAAACCTTTCAGGGCTCTCACTCCACCACATTGTACTAAGCTTTTCCTTAGCTCCAGCCCAAGCCTCTCTTGGGCTGATGCCGCTTTCTCTTGTCTCCTGCCAGGGACTTCTGTGAAGAGCCTGGCCTCAGCCCCTTGATCCCTTGATCCTGTATCCTCAGGGTGCTTCCGGATGCCCTAGAGCTGTCTCTGCTCCATAGTGAACCAGTCCTGGACCCATAGCCTCACCTATCAGGGTCAGTGCTCCAGCCCCACTCCAATGGTGCCTTTCCTGGAATGTGTCCTGTTTTGCCAATTTCCATCTTGTTGATCAGAATCTGAATGGAGGACCCTGAATGTGGTCTGACAAGTGCCAAGCAGAAGTGATAATCCCTTTTGTCCTTGCTGAATTTGATGGGATTCCTTTTAGCTCATTCCTCCCC
The DNA here is from genome assembly GCA_013398075.1 of Notiomystis cincta. Taxonomy (NCBI): domain Eukaryota; kingdom Metazoa; phylum Chordata; class Aves; order Passeriformes; family Notiomystidae; genus Notiomystis; species Notiomystis cincta. The sequence continues at coordinate 7,919 of VZRX01006988.1, forward strand.
CCAGTTCTGGTACCTGTGAGTGGAAGCCCTGCTCTCATATGTATCTACAGCCTCTTGCTCCTCCTCCTCTTCCCTAGTTTATCATTATCTGCCAGAGACAGGATGGCTCTCCTTTGCTTTGCCCATTGCCCACAAGATAAACAGGAAACATCCCAGGACAGACCCCTGCTGGCTCCCACATGTTGCCAGATATTTCCTTCATTGTTTTGCTGTCAGGATATCATGTTTGGCATATGGATTTCTGTTGCACCTGGGAAAGCAATGCCTTTCCTCTCCCTGCAGGAAACTGTAGAGTTTAAATAACTGGATTTGTACTTAAAACNCCACAAGATAAACAGGAAACATCCCAGGACAGACCCCTGCTGGCTCCCACATGTTGCCAGATATTTCCTTCATTGTTTTGCTGTCAGGATATCATGTTTGGCATATGGATTTCTGTTGCACCTGGGAAAGCAATGCCTTTCCTCTCCCTGCAGGAAACTGTAGAGTTTAAATAACTGGATTTGTACTTAAAACAAGGTTTTTGGTTTACAGTTGGACTTGATCTTAAGGGTCTTTTCCAATGCAAATAATTCAATATTGTGGAGGGAGGGAGGGAAGGAGGGAGGAATATGAAGTGCTTCATTCAGGGTCATTAGTAGCTCTTGCCTTTGTGCCATGTTATAAAGATGTTATAAAAAATGCATGCACAGGTCCTTGTCTGTCTAGTGACTACAATCACAGTTCTGCACATTGTTTTAGCACGTGTTTGACAGTCAACATTTGAATGCTTGCTACATTGATTTTTCTGCTGTAGGCTGCACCTTTGATAGCTCTCTTTGTGTCTAAGTGTCTTAGCAGATGGGCATTGGATTTAAATGACTTTCTTGTATTTGTATCATGATGAATATCCATACCTGGCAACACTGAGCTGGTATCCGTTGTTTCGATATTCATATGTAACAAAAAGGGCACGCCAAGAGAGCTTGAGTTGCATGTGAAATTGCATGTGACACAGAAAATTAGGAGTCATTTACTAATTAACAAAATGCAAAGTAATATTTCACTAGGTACAGCTAGAGCAGCACTGGAGAAGGCACAAGACATATTTATTTGAATTTTTTAATTCTGTAATACTCTGTACTACTTATATAATAAGAAAGAAGGATACTAGATACTACCAGCAAGTAAAACTGGTAATAGAGAAAAAGGTCCCTTTAAACTTCTTATTACAGATGAACTAGTTGTAATCAGTTTTCCCAGGGAACATCCTACCAACATTCTGCAGAGCATGAAGTTGGACTAGTTTGCTTCCAGTGAATAAGGAAAGCTAATCTAGCAATTCTAGATAGAGCAGTGTCAGATCTTTTTTGTGGTATGGCTTACAGATATTTTCTCCTCAGTATTTTCTGACTTTCTTTTCCTTCCTTACACTAATAAATAAACAAACAAACAAACAAACAAACAAACAAACAAATAAATGCCGTTTAAATTCGGTCTTCCAGCAATTTTTGAAAAAATACACACATACACTGAGGATATGAAAGCCCAGAGGATAGATTATATATGGGGCAAGTGGTGAGTGGTATCTCAATCTGTTTGTGTTATACAACTTCCAACATGTTGATTGCCAACAGCAGCAAGTCCATTTGTGTGAAGAAACTGATACTACAAAGCTCAAAGCCAAACTGCTGATGCTTTTTGAGCCTGACCAGTGAGTCTGCCTTATTTTATCAGAGACTCTGATTATTTACAGTCATCGAAGGTCAGATGCAAAATTTTTATACTTCTGTTTTGATTATTGTAATTCAAAAGACCATGAATGTGGCAAGATCACTAAAAAAGTTCTGCCTTCAGAATAATTTGCCATTATTTTCAGCTTGAACAATATCCCTGTGCATGTGGTAATGCATGCACAAAAACTCCAAGGAAACATTCCCTTCTCACTGACTTGGAGCAAGGATTTTTTTTCCCATTCCTCTTACATTCCTACAGAGGCATGAAATGCAAGGATTTCTGACCCCTTTTTGATCCTAACGATCCATTTTATACACTGAACTTCCTAAATCATTGCTTCAATATACCTCTGTCACATGCTATTGACTTTACTGGTACCATTGTGGTTTTTTCAACTGATGAATATTGTTTTGCAAGGCTGGGAAAACAAAAACCTATTTCAGAGCCTCAGACAGGGAGTTAATTTGTCATTACTTCAGTAAGCATTCTTAGCTGCATAGAGCATTAATTGTCTCTCTTGGGCCTCCATATCAAAGATGTGGGGCCTTTCCTGAAATACTGCTTACTTGATGAAATACTGCTAAATTTCCTTCATGATAATGGGCAACTGAGATGTTATAGTCCAATTTTTATGCTCTTTCCTTTTAGATCTAGCCATTGGATCCTGTCAATTACTTATACAATTAATGTATGTATTTATTTTCTTTACCTTTCTAATGGACAAGCATCCTAGGGTTACTATAAAATTGTATTACATTTGTATGTAACATAGTTTGAAACTTAACAAAAACCAGCTTTTGCGTGTCCATCCGTCTGTCCAACTATCTACCTACCTACCTACCCACTGACTCACCTACCTATCTACCCAACTCTCTATAAATTTGAGAACAACTTTTGTAATCATCTCCCTTTACACTAATTTTCAGAGGTAAACCCAAGTATGCATTTACTGAAAAACACCTGTTGAGCACTAATTTATACTGTCCACCTGGTCCAGTTGAATTGTGAGTTGAAAAAAAAATCTGCAGGCTAAAAGGGGAGAAAATTGAAGCAGAGAAAGAGACACATTTTGTTGTGGTGTTTCCTATATCTGAAAAGGTAAATTTTGTATTTGTTCTTGCTGTTCTAATTCTCTACTTCTAATGAAAGCGGAGCACAAAGAAAGTGGAAGAAATACACTCAAAGATCCATTTTTTTAACGTGGAAATTAATTTAGAATGGTTTGGCAAGAATGTCTGTGAATAGAGCCAAGTTGTGGACCTGACTCTCCAGATGAATATCTGTTCCTTCAGGTCATCATTTTTGTTGGGTTTGACCTGGTCTTCCCTCTCAAAACAACTCTATTGCTTCCATTTTGTACATCTTTTAACTACTTCTTTCCAGAAAAAACTGTGGCCTCATAAGAGTGCCTGAAATGCTTAGTAGGAAAAGGGAAAAATGAAATTGAGCATGGACCAGATCCATAAGCATAAATCCTGCTCAAAATAAGGAATCAGAATTCATCTAAAAATTCACAGAAATGTCCATAGAAATGCCGTGATGAGCTGATACTAAAACTGGGACATGGCATTTAACTGTGGTGGTGAGCCAATGACGTGGGTGAGGAGAGTGCAACATGGAGCGGCAGTAGCCCTGGACACGTGTGCAGAGGCATGAGGAAATGCAGGAACGGATGTGCTGTTGTAACATCACTGGGTGGGAGGATGACATTACCAGGACATGGATTGTAACCTAACATCCCTTCCTGCTTATATTCAGGGTCCAGACATTCATTTGACTGTGACATCACTGGGTGCTGGAGAATAACATCACCAGGAGATGGACTGTGATATCACATCCCTCACTGGTTATATGTGTACCTGCAGAGTCTGGCTGGGCCAGTTTAGCTCAAGCCTGGACTTCTGCTGAGTGTGCCTGCAAGTGGGAGCTCCTTCTGGCCCACAGTTCTTCTCGGGCTGCTGCAGCAAGAAGACATGGCCACGGGGGCAGATTGGAGCTGCCCTGTCTGCCACAACACTCGGCGTGATGTGGCTTCTGCTCTGCCCTGTAATGACCAGTTCTGCCTGGGCTGCATCCTGCGGTGGGCAAAGACAAATCCATTGTGCCCACTCTGCAGCAGACCTATGGAGATTGTCAGGTTTTCTGAGCGGAGCGAACAGGACTATCTGCAGTTTGCTGTCACAGCCTCAGAAGAGTTGGCAGAGGACAGCAGCCAGGCAGGGAGCACTCCATTCCACCTGGCTCAAAACAGCCCCCATCACCCTGGGGTGTCCAATCCACCTTCTCCACAAAGGATGCTGTCTCCAAATGAGCAGAGGGCTACAGAGCCGGAGTTCATGGGTAGCATACCGCCTGAGGTCTGGGCAGAACTTTTCCAAAGGCAACAGCAACTGCTGGACCCTGTGCTTCCCTGGCTGCGCTCGAGGCTGGCAGCAGTCTATCAGGACCAGTGGTGGCGAACAGAGGCTGCAGAGGGCTTCATCCTGCACGGCCTTTCTGTCTGTGGTCTGAATGCAGAGACCTTGGTCGAGCTGCTGGAGCCTCTCCTCAATGAGCACACAGCATCACTGGTCTATGGCACCATCAATGTCATTGCAGGCCAGTGCAATGATGAAGCCCAGAGGCTACTGTGCCTCCATCATGCCAGCACTAACTCCAGTAGCTCCAGCTACACTAGCTCCCGGGAGGTGACTCTTGCCAGTGGACCCACAGGCTCTGAGGTAGAGGAGGAAGCTGGTACATCAGATACCAGTCTCCAACAGAGTCACAGCCACACCCCATCCATGCCCACGTGCTCAGAGCAGGACCAGCCTCAGGAAGAGCAGGAGCAGACAGTGGCGGTGGAAGGTCCATCTGCTCAGGGCCGCAGACACTCTGCTCCTGGTCAGCGCAGAAACTGCTCTTCTCAGAAGTCCCAGTGTGCCAAGAGGAGGAGAGCCACCAAGGCCCAGAATTCACCCCGACCCAAGAAGAGGCCACCCCGTCACCATCACTAGCAGGCCTCCAGGAACCCTTCAGTTAAAAAAAGGGAAATAAATTATCATTTCCCTGACAAAGTCTCTGAGTGCTGCTTTCTCCCCGTTCTGACTCTCTCTGGCCCCCATGCTCCACCAGCAGCCAAGAGCTCCCAGGATTCCAGGGCCACTTCAGCAATGCTTCCTCACACAGGAAATCCTGCTACAGCCATGATGATTAAAAAGCATTTCAACAAGCACCAAGGTGATGCTACCAGAGGCATCAGGAGTGAAAGACTGACCAGGCACTCATCAAATGAGAAGAGTAAAATTCTGATAGTGCCTAACACAATTTCTGCCCAAGATATTAGTGAAAAATTTACAGTTTCACGATGTACAATCAGAGGACAGGTACAGCCTGAAGATAAAACCAATTAAGAGTTCATTTGACCAGTGGGAGGGAAAAGACCTATGCAATAATGTAGAATGTACCCCAATCTGCATTAATATAGAATGTATTCCAATCTACATTAATGAAGAGAACTATAAAAAGAGGACAGGAGGAAAATAAAACATGAACCAAACAGGGCAGTGGAAAAGGGTGTAATATCAGAAGAATGGTCCGTAAGGACACTAATTATACATTTTGCAATTATGTTTCAAAAAATTAAATAAACAACAAACCCAAAACTAACCAATCAATAAAAATATCCTCAAAAACAAGCAAAAAACCCAGAGAACTCATTCACCATTT
>VZRX01006989.1:2485-37107 GCA_013398075.1 Notiomystis cincta
GCCAAAAGGAGCCAGGGGTGCCAAAATGAGCCAGGGGTGCCAAAATGAGCCCAGTGCCGCCAAAATGAGCCAAAGGTGCCAAAATGAGCCAGGAGTGCCAAAATGAGCTGAGTGCCAAAATGAGCCCAGTGCCAAAATGAGCCAGGAGGGCCAAAATGAGCCAGGGGTGCCAAAATGAGCCAGGAGGGCCAAAATGAGCCAGAGGTGCCAAAATGAGCCAGGAGTGCCAAGCCAGATGTGCCAAGCCTGGTTGGGCTGAGCTGGGTCCCTGCTCCTCCCCGGCCTCTCTGGAGCAATCCATGACCCCCTCCCGACTCCAGGGATGTGGAAGTCGCTGTGTTTGCTCTCCTTTGCCTCCTTGGAGGCCCTGGAGGGCTCCTCTGAAGGAGAGAGTGGCTTTCAGAGCAGGGCTGGGGAAGCAAAACCAAGGCTGTGTTTTGGAGAAGCGAGAGCTCAGCTGGTGGAGCTCAGCCCAGACGGACCCACGAGTGTCCTGCTGAGCCTGTTCTGGGCTGTGCTCACACTCACCTGCACAAATCAGTGTGAAACTCTGGATAAATTCCCAGCTGGAGCTGAAATTGCCTGGATTTTATCATTTGGCCCTGGGACTCATTCAGGAAAAACATCAAAGCCTTCTGCTCCATTAGTGGTGCTGAGTTAAACTGATTTTTGGGGCTCAGCTGACCACGCTCCCTGGACAGCACAAACACCCATGTGCTGCTCCCTGGGGTTCTGGCAAAGCCAGCACGAGCTAAAATCCCATTTCTCCCCACGGTGTGACCCTTCCTGATGGAATCTCTGTGCCTGTGGGAGCAGCACAGACAGCAGGAAGGACTTGCTGGGCATCACTCACCTCTCCAGGTCTCTGGAGGAGTTGGTGTGGGCCTGGAGAGCAGCACGGGCAGGATTTGTGTTGGTGTGGCCTTTTTGGGCAAGAGCAGCTCCCCAAACGTTGCCAAGTGGAGCGTTTTTCCTAAAGCAGCTCCGCTTCTTGCTGCCAAGGCAGTCCTATCACCTCCAGATACTCAGCACTTTCCAGGCTGGATCAATGGGCAATTGTTCCAGAAACACATGGAACTCCCCCAGCCTGCCTCTCTCCTTCTGTTTTCTCGTTGGGTTTTTTTGTTGTTGTTGTTGTTGTTTTATTAATTTTATTTCAACCTTTAACAAAACCCCCAGAGATCCGAGCAAAAATAGCACGAATAGGAAAACAAATTCTATCACAATTTTTCTCCAGGCCAAGGAAATAATTGCCCAACGTGCTCTGCTCCTCCTTCCCAGCCCCAGGAAGGTTTTTACGAGCTGGAGCAGCCGCTCTTTCAGGAGGTGCTTGAGAGGAAAAGGAGCCCACGACGCCAGGGCCGTGTTTTCCATCTGCTGCTTCCCCATGGAAGCCAGGCCCAGCTGAGCCCAGGTGGTGACAAACCCCTCGGATCAGCGTCAGGGAGCCGAGCTGACACCTGGCCCCCTTGTGGTGACCATCCCCGGCCTCTGGATGCAGCTCCATCCCGCATTTTGGGTTTACAGGCCCGCTCAATAATCACCTCTTAACTCCCCCTCCCCGCCGGCTCTGGGCGCTGAGCAACGGCAGACGGGAGATTTCATGTGCCATAAATATTTAGATTGTGCCTGTGTGTTTATAACACTTGCTCGGGGTGGGACTGGGGCAGCTCACGCTTGGCAGCAGCACCTGATCCCGGGAAAGTTTTCCATCGGCTCACGGGGACCAGGGAACAGCCACGAGCTGCCCTGCTGGGAGCTCCCGTCCTTCCCAGTCCTCCTCCTGCTGGAAAACAGCAAGGAGAGCAACATCAGGGGAGTTTCATGGAGCTGCTGCTCCAGAGGATCCAGGGAAGCTTTTCCATCAGCTCACAGTGACCATGGATGTGGTCCTGCTGGGACTGGGAACTCCAGTCCTTCTCCATCATTCCCAGTCCTCCTCCTGCTGGAAAATGGCAACAGCACCAGGGGGGTTTCATGGAGCTGCTGCTCCAGAGGATCCAGGGAAAAAAGGCTGAGGCAGGGATGGAATGGGAAATTTTGGCAGTGTTAGCAGGGGAAGAAGGTCCCCTGTGTGCCCCAGAGGTTCCAGACCTCTCCAACACAGAATCCCAGACTGGTTTGGGTTGGAAGAGACCTTAAATCCCATCTCATTCCACCTCCTGCCATCAACAGGGACACCTCCCACTATCCCAGGTTCTTCCAAGCCCCATTCAACCTGTCCCATGGCATGGGTCCCCTTAAAAAAGGTGCAATAACTGAAGCAGGAGGGTTTTAAGAGCAGTTTAGACCTCAGGAGGACATTAAAGGGATTTTTGGGAGTCCAGGAACAGCTCAGCTGAGGTTCCAGGCCCTTGGCCATAAGGATCAGGCCAAGCTGTGCTGTGCTGGTGGCCCTGGTTGGACTGGACTGGGCAGACTGGGAGGCCCTGCAGGGCAGGCCCCGTGCTCAGCCCAGCACCCTCCAGAGCACCAGGGCTCTGAAGTGTTATGGAATTTTTGGGACTTTAATAAATGTGTTTTTACAAATGTTTCTTTAGGGGAAAATATTTTTCTTTTGTTTCTCTGTGCAGCCTCTTTAGGACTTGCTGTGGAAGTGCAGCCAATACTTTGAGCTCTGGCTCTTTTTTTCCCCTGTCCTGTGCTTTTTTCCCTCTCTTTTTGGTTTGGTTTTTTTTTTTTTTTGGAGAAGAAATAAATCTCGGTTTTTAGTCTCTTCCCTTTCTCCTATTCCACCTACCTGCTGGGTTCTGCTCTGTGGATTTGGAAACAGGAAAAATGACTCCCTGGCAAACTTGGGAAGGGTTTTCCTCCCTGGGCAGGAGGTTTGATATTTGTCTTTGCTCCAACCTTTTCCCTGGAGCCTTTAATGCTTATCATGGCCAGAGACAAGACATCACAAAAGGTGGATAAAAAGGGATGCCCAGTTTGGAGATCATTTGTTCCTTTTTACCACCAGCAGCAAATTTTAAGTTTGTTGCAATGAGAACTGAAATGAAGAAAGAAAAAAAAAAAAACCCAGAGAAAAAGAGCGAGAAAACCCTTCCTCGTCTTGCTTTAGAATCAGCAGATGGAAAGGAAACATAAACTCAATTTTATGTGGATTATAAGGCACCTATAAAGAGTCATATGAACTGAGACACTTGGCTCTGTTACCCTAACGATACCTATGGAACAATATGTGAAACCTATTACACTCTGCTGGCTGGGTGTGTGTGTATATATTTATATATATGGACAGAGAATGAGCGAGGGAGATGGAATATGGGGCCTTTATTTTTATTGGCTTCTGCCAAGAATAAATTACACAGCAAGGGCAAGGTTAAATTATTGTAAATGTCTGTATGAAAGGCATCACTTAATTATTAACAGTCTGCTACAAATAAAAGGTACAGATGCTCAAATGGCCTGACCTGCTGGATTGGGGGGGTTGTTTAAAGTTGGTGCTGAGGCCCACAGCTGACTTGTTCTGTCAGACAGGCTGGAAAAAGAGGCAGGGTAAGGTTTCATTGCAGGGTGGCTTCGAGCCCTCTTTCCCAGATGGCAAAGGAAGGCTTGGAAAATGGGGAAGGGGAGGGTGGGAGCATCCTGAAATCAAGGGGAGACCTCTGTGGGGAGAGAGGATGCTCAGAACCGCCTGGATGGGGAAAAGACAGAGACTCCAGGAGTGTACCTGCCTGAAAATGTCCTGCAGTCTCTCTCCCTTAAGCCTTGCCCATTCAGAGGACAAATCCACAATGGATATGAAAAGTGGGATTAGGAAACTCATCCCTGTCCCAGTTAGGAACAGGTCAGAACCCCTTTAAAGAGGAGGCTGCACCTGAGCAGTCTGCAAGAGGTAACTCACGAGAAAACCATCCCAGGATGGAATTTCCACAGGGAAACTTGGAGCCTGCACCAAGTTGGGAGGGAAAAAAAAAAGAAGTCTGAAACTCCACCGGTCTACAGGAATGAAAGAACTCTGTGGAAAGCTCTCCCTCGCACTCACTCCCCAAATTAAAGCTGCTTTTGGCAGGGAAGGAGCCGTGTCTGTGATTCCACCTTCAGCCTCGGGGCCAGACGGAATCCCCTGGAGCAGCTGGGCTCACCCCTGCCCATTCCCACCCTCTCCTGCACGCTCCAGGCACTCCCTGCTGGAGCTGGAGCATCCTCTCTTAGGGGGAGACATCCAGCCTTGCTTCAAGATCCCCAAATCCTTGAGAATTCGCTGCCTCCCCCCTGGCTAAGCCCTTCCAAAGGCTCCATGTGCCAACACCACCGCGTGGTCGCGTGGAAAAGCAGGATGGCGAAGGAAATGCTTGGTGTGAGCTCCATCCTGATGGAATTTAAAGCAGTTGGACACCTGAGGGGATGGGACAAAGAGGAGGAGGCCAGAGAATCCTGCTCCTGTGGTCCCCACACCTGTGTGTAAGTGCAGAGCATCCCCAGCCCTGTCTCTGACACAATTATAATAAAGCCACTCAGGTTATTACCCTGAGTTTTCACCTCCTGGCTTCTGTAGCCGGAAGACAACAACCAAAAAAATGCCAATTTCTTCTCCCATGTCACTGGAGTTCCCATCAGTGGAATTCCATCAGTCTCTGCTTCCTCTTCCTCCCCTTGACTCTGGCTGCTCCCTGCAGGAACAGGCCTGGAGGCTCCTCAGGGGCAGCGGGGTGGCCTTGCCCTTGTTCCAAGGTTTGTGCAGAAGGTTTGTGTGAAGAAATCACCCCAGAAAAAGGGAATTTTGGTGTGGTTTCCCATCACTTCAGACTCCTGCATGAAGGTTTGGAAATGTGAGCCTTGAGCTGGGGAAATTTGAAGTCCAGGTGGAGACTGGTTGGATGGAATCAGTGACAGGGAAATTCTCCGCTCCCACATTTGCTCCCATCTCTGTATTTTACCTCTGTGGGAGCCTGATGTTTTCCCACAAAGCCCTCGATGACAGCAGAGCAGGAAAACACTTAACCCACCGCTTCTTCGAGTTCTGGTGCTGCAGGAAAGAAGAGCAGAGGCTTTTCCCTGCTCCTGGCAGGCGGGGATAGAATTCCTGCCGGGGAAAAGCCGCCTCCACAGGAGGTACATCTCGGAACAAGGGGGAAGCGTGTCGTGACCAGGCTCCAACAGTAGCACAGCCTGCTCCAGACCCCATGGGCTGCTGAGAATCCCTATCCCTCACATCTCATGGACTGCCTTGGCCCCTCTCCAAAGGCCCTTGGCAGCCGTTCAAGGCCTCGCAAGGTGCTGAACACGCCGACGTTCCTTTTGTCTCTGGCGTGTGTGAGTGTGTGTGTGTGTGTGGGGATGGATTATCCCGGCTTCCCAGCGGGAATGGGGCTGGGATTTGGCTGGAATAGCAGGGTAGAGCTGCAGGTGAAGGCTTTGTAAGGTGGTTTCGCCTTGCCTGGCACTTGTAGCTGTTTCTCTCAGGGTTTCTGGTGGGTGATCCCGGTTCCACTCGTGGCTGTGGAGGTCTGAGGGCTGTGGGTAAAGCTTTGGCAAAGTGTCAGGAATGTTGATTGGATCAATCCAGAGCGGGACAGGGATGGAGATGTTGTTGGAAGCCCCTTTTGTGCAGCTGCTGAGTGGGAAGTGCTGGTGGTCACTGCTTGGGGCTGGAGCTGCAAAGGGGTCCACGGTGGGTGGTTGGACGGGGTGGGGGAATTTTGGGAATCAGTGGGAAGGGCTGAGTGCGGGTCAGGAACAGCAGAAGTGCCATGAGGAGCTGGGGGCGCTTTGGGAAGGAGCCCTGGGAGATTCAGACCTTTCCAAAGGTGTAGGAACAGGACAGGGACAGGGACANNAGGGAAAGGGAAAGGGACAGGGACAGGGACAGGAACAGGGACAGGAACAGGGACAGGAGAGGGACCAGGACAGGTTTGTGACACGGGGCTGCTCCACCAACACCCCATTCCCACACCCCCTTCTCCCACCCGGTCCTGAGGGGAGCCAAGGCTGGGGTGAAACTTCTTGGGAGCATCCAGAGGCTGCAAAAGCCGGGATCTACACGGGAGGGGCACAAGCGACAGGGGGAAAAGCCAGGCCGGCCCCACCTCGCAGGTCCGGCTGGAATGTGTTTGCTCTGGGGGGAGAGGAGCCGCTGTCGGGTTTGTAACGTGAACCCTCTGCAAATACCTCCGGGGCAGACAGGTCCCTTTCGGGCTGTGTTTATTTAATAAAGAGCCAGTGAAGTAACTGCAATTTCATTGTCAATTTACTAATGCGTTACAGTTATGTTTCTGAACCTCATTGTTTGGGCTCAGGAGCTCGCAGTGCCTGGCCAAAACTTTCCTTTTTTTCTCCCCCTTATTCCTCCCCTCAAGTGTAAAACACGTTTTATTATGACTAGAATGTCTTCTATTTATCAAAAACTGGGATTAAAACCCTTGACTCCCCCCTTCCACGCACATATCCAACTTGGCAGCAGGTCGGTGATTAACCTCCTGAAAGCCTCGCTCGCTCGCTCCATTTTATTTTTTTTATAAAAGTCTTTTTTTATTATTTTTCAGAGAGGTAAAACCACGCACGTTCGCGCACACACTGACACATAACACACACACACACACGTTTTAAAAGTTCATCTGGGAAGAATACAATGGAAACTCTGGCTGGAAAAGCCATGGAGCTGTGTGTCTTTGTGGTCTGGGAAGTTTGACTACGGCCTCCTACTCTTTTGGATGGAAATCTGGGGTTTGAAACACGATTGCACGTTCTCAACAAGAATAAAAAAACCCCAACAACCACTCAGCTCTCCCCAACAGGGAGTGGAAAAGAGAAATGAGGTTTTTTGGATGAAGAAGGGGAGAGGGTGGCAGAGCAGCTGCTGAGTTGTTCTGGGCCTGAGCCTCAGCAGGTCCTTCTCGCATTTGAAGAGGTGGAGAGGTTTGGTTGAGCCCCTGACCCACACAGGTTGATTCTCTCCCTGCAGGAGAGGACTTTCCCCTCTCAAAGCTGTGGGAAGAGCCCTGGGTTCATCAAGTTTGACTTCAGGGCTGATGTGGGAGCAGGGAGGACTCCAGACAGGACACAGGGACCTTTTTGGGTTCCACCCAGGGGATGTTTTTGCTGCGCAACACTGAGAACTTCCCCATCCCACATTCCCAGGCACTGGGGTGTTTTGGGAGCAGCTGTACCTGTGGTACCTCTCGGTGTGTCCACATTGCCATCAGTGACAGGTGACATCCACAGGCAAAGCCCGGCCTGTTTGAATATTTCTCACAGGATTTGGGATTTCATTCTGTCCAGGACACTCCAGGTGTGGCTCCCTGGGACAGAGCTGTGCCCAGGCTCTGCCTTGGGATGCTGGAGCTGCCCATGGGTGTCTCAGGGTTCTTTGAGCTGGGTTTGTCTCTCCCTCTTGGGGCCGTTTGAGTCGGGGTTTCTCTCTCCTTTTTGAGGATGTTTGAGCATATTTTGTCTCTCCCTCCCAGGGCTAATTTAGCAGGGTTTGTCTCTCCCTTTTGGGGCTGTCTGAGCCGGGTTTCTTTCTCCCTTTTGGGCCTGTTTGAGCTGGGTTTCTCTCTCCCTTTTGGGCCTGTTTGAGCTGGGTTTCTCTCTCCCCCTCGGGGCTGTCTGAGCTCAGTTTGTCTCTCCTGCTGCTCACACCAACCCTCAAGCCCCGGGCTCTCCCCAGAGCCCACTCTGAGTGTTCCCAGCGGCCAAAGGCAGCGTGCTGCCCTGGACAATGACCTGGGCAGGTCCTGAACTGTGACCCTGGACAGGTCCCCAAACCCTGGGCAGGTCCCTGAATCCTGGAAAGGTCCCCAAACCCTGGGCAGGTCCCTAAACTGTGACCCTGGGCAGGTCCTGAACTGTGACCCTGGAAAGGTCCCCAAAACCTGGGCAGGTCCCTAAACTGTGACCCTGGGCAGGTCCTGAACTGTGACCCTGGAAAGGTCCCCAAAACCTGGGCAGGTCCCTAAACTGTGACCCTGGGCAGGTCCTGAACTGTGACCCTGGAAAGGTCCCCAAAACCTGGGCAGGTCCCTAAACTGTGACCCTGGGCAGGTCCTGAACTGTGACCCTGGAAAGGTCCCCAAAACCTGGGCAGGTCCCTAAACTGTGACCCTGGGCAGGTCCTGAACTGTGACCCTGGAAAGGTCCCCAAAACCTGGGCAGGTCCCTAAACTGTGACCCTGGGCAGGTCCTGAACTGTGACCCTGGAAAGGTCCCCAAAACCTGGGCAGGTCCCTAAACTGTGACCCTGGGCAGGTCCTGAACTGTGACCCTGGAAAGGTCCCCAAAACCTGGGCAGGTCCCTAAACTGTGACCCTGGGNCAGGTCCCCAAACCGTGACCCTGGGCAGGTCCCCAGCTCTGCCCTCCGAGGCTCCGATCGAGCCCTTCACGCCGGACCCGCTCTCGGGCCCCTCCAGGACAGCGGCGGGCGGTCGTGACAAACGGCCCGAGGGTTTCAGCGGGGACCCCCTCGCTGTCCCCGGGCTCTGAGGCTCTCGCAGCCCCGCTCGGAGCGCGGCTCTCCGCTCGCTCCGTAATGAGAAGGAAGATTTCTGCTAATCTCCTCCTAAATGAGGGTCTAATTCCTCCAGCAGAAACTTGTCAGCTGCTTGTTAACAGCCTCTCGGACCCGCGCTCACGTGGCCTTCATTATTTTTTAGGAGCTTTTTTTTTTTTTTTTGCCTTTTTTATTTGCCTTTTGTTTTTTTTTTTGGTCGTGCCTTTGGTTTGGAAGAGAAGCGTAAACTTTGCTTAAACGGAGCTCGTTTAACAACCCCCGGTTTAAATCCGATGGTTTGGGAGAGAAATCCGGCAAGAAATCCAGCAGCACTGGTAGCGGGGGACGTTTCATATTGAATTTTCCCCTTTTTTTTCCTTCTTTTTTTTTTTTCCCTCATTTTTAAATGTGGAAACTTTTAGGCACAATCCCGGCCCTGTGTTTAAGTCATTAAAACATCTTTAAGCATTTTCTGGTTTGAGTTTTCTTAGCAGCAGTCCTTTTCCTGGAATGTATTTTATTTTTCTTTTAAGTTGATGAAAAAAAGAAAAAAATAAAAATATCTGAAAATAAAATAAAAACCCACCCCTTGCTTTTTTTTTTTATTTTTTAAGGGGAGTGAGGAGAGGGGGGTGGAGGAGGTTGTGGGATGAGGAAAGTGAGAGAACAGGGCCCTTTCTGTGCTTTATTTCTAATCCGCAGGAATCCATTTTAGCCTTTCATGGCTGTTGCACTTGCTGACAGGATTTACATTCTCCGTATGTTATCTGAAACATCACAATCTGGGGCTCTGCGATTGTTTCATGCCTGGGTTAAAAACACGCCGGGTGCTTCTGGGAGGCTGCGGGGAGGGAGCCAGGGAAGAGCAGGGAGGGAGAGGGAAAGCTTTCAAAAAAGGGGAAAAGAGAGGGGGAAAGCGAGAGCCGAGCTGCTGCCGGCAGAGTTCACGCCCCAGACAAACCGGTGTTCAAGGCAAGCAGGGAGGGTGTCAGACCCCTTTAATTCCAGCCCTGTTGGAGCACAGTTCTGGGCTGGGAAAGCGGGGATGGAAAAATCCACCCTCAGCTGTGTCTGTGTGAAGCTCCTGAGTGTTGGGTTGAGATGGGACCACAGAAGGGTTTGGGTTTGAAAGGGCTGAAAGTTCTGCCATCCCAGGTTGGTCCATGACCCATCCAACCTGGCCTTGGACACTTCCAGGGATGGGGCAGCCACGGTTTCTTTGGATAACCTGTGCCAGGCCCTCACCCCCCTCACAGGGACATCCATGTATTTACATTTTCCTTCTTTCAGGTTTCCACCCATTCCCTCTTGTCCTGTCACTGCAGCCCTCAGAGGCTCTGGGGAGGGAGGGATGGATGGATGGATGGATGGATGGATGGATGGATGGATGGATGGATGGATGGATGGATGGATGGATGGATGGATGGATGGATGGATGGATGGATGGATGGATGGATGGATGGATGGATGGATGGATGGATGGATGGATGGATGGATGGATGGATGGATGGATGGATGGATGGATGGATGGATGACAGGATCCAGAGTCTTTCTTCTGACCTATGTATGGAGAGCTCCTGGAAAAAGAGAAATCTTGATTTTGGTAGAAACCGAAACAAATACCATTAAAATTCCAACTTTGCCATGTGTTTGTTGAGAAAGGAGCCAACACAGGACCTGGGAACAGTTCTCCAACTGTTGCTGTGCCCATCCAGGGTATCCATCAGAACCTCTGTGATCCCAAACACTCATCCCTCCCTCTGCCTCAGCCTGGATACCCCAAAAATCCCCAGGCTGGGCTGTTCTCTGCATCCCCTGCTCTTCCCCACCTTGTTTCTGAATGCACAAGGAGGTGCCACTCCACATTGTTGGTTTTCTGCTCATGACCAAGCTCTAAGCTCTTAAGGTAGGGACTTCAGTGTTTTAATAACTCACGGGAGAACCCAGGGAAAATGTAAGTTTTATGGAGTCTAGAGAATATTTTTAAAGGATTTAGATGTCTGGAAAAAGTGTCTTAGGAGGTTTAACTGCTTTGCAGTGGAAAAAAAAAATTAACAAATATTCTTATTTCTTTGTTAGTCCCTTCTGGGGCAGAGCAGCCGCCACATGTTCCGGGCAGGGCTGTGATCCCAAGGCTCTGGGCCAAATCCCAAATCCGTGCAAGGCAGCACAGCCCAGGTAGGGTGGGCTGGAGCTTGGTCCCGTGTGTGTTTACAGGGAGAAAGCTCCATAATCACTGGAGATTTGAGAGATGATTATTTTTGGGGTGGTGTAAAACTCGCTGGGCTGTGAAAAGCTCCGTGTTGGAGAATCAGCAACATTATCCTGGATCCTAATCCAAACAAAGGGGGATTTGGGCTCTTCTTGTACCCCCCTCTCTGTGCTCCATGCTGGTTTATCCTCTTAGTCGGGATGGAGCCGCCTCTCCAGGAGCTGGATCACGGCTGGGCACCAGCTGGGGCTTTGTGCCAAAGCAGGAGGTGATTTCAGGTTGGTGTGTGGCACCTGAGCTCAGGAAAAGTGAATTTCCCAGTGTGGCACCGGCACAGCCCACTCGGCACATCACTGATCACGTTTGGGGTGTGCTCCTTCCAGGATAAATTCACATTTTCCTCATGGAAAGCGTGGTTGGAAAATGGCAGGGGCTGCCCAGGGGGATTTGGAGTGCCCATCCCTGGGGGTATCCAAGGAAGGCCTGGATGTCACACTCAGTGCTCTGGGCTGGGGACAAGGTGGGGATGGGGCACAACTTGGACTGGATGGGCTGGGAGGGCTTTTCCAGCCTCAGAGGTTCTGGGATTCATCGTGTGCCTCATCCCATGCCTGGTGTGTGTTGCCAGTGTCCCTCCCCGATCCCAAGTTTGACCTGGAGCTCGGCTCCTGCCTCCCAGATAAGAAGGAGAACAGCTTTGCATCAAATTTAAGGAAGAAATCCCTCCCTGTGAGGGTGGTGAGGCCCTGAGATTGCCCAGGGAAGCTGTGGCTGCCCCTGGATCCCTGGAAGTGTCCGAGCCCAGCTTGGATGGGGCTTGGAGCCACCTGGGATATGGAAGGTGGAAGGGCATGGAATGGGGATGCTCCAGCTCCCTTCCAACCAGGCCATTCCACCCAACCCAGCACCCAGCCTGGCCATTCCCGTCCCCCACGTGGAGGTCCCGCTGTCACTCCCGGAGGTCCCACTGTCAATCAGGTCACCCTGAAGTCGCCCCTCTCCCAGTGCCCCACCCCTGGGCACCCCCAGCCCGCAGGAGTCGCGTTTCTCCCCCCATCCCTGCGGGTGAAAGAACCCACCTGTGTCTGCGGGGCCTGCCTGGGATTCCTGGGAAACTTTAACCTCTATTAATACCGCTGAATTATTCCTTCATATGGCAAAGCACTTATGTAAACCGATCCCCTCCCGCCTCGGAGGAGGCAGGCGCTGCTCAGATGGATCTACCTGCTCTCGGGGGGCTCCCAAACCCTCCACATTCCTGCTTTTTTTCCCCCTCACAAGGAGGACGTGCGTGTGCTGGGAGGGGGCACGTGATGGGAAAAGGGGGAGAGAGGAGAAGGAAGGGAGGAGTGAGATCACCGGGATAATTGGCTCTGGAGCAGCAGCAGGTTGGGGAGTACATTTGTCTGTCTCTCAGTCGGGTTTTGCCGAGCTGGTGTCTGAGTTGGACCTCCCCAGAGCTGGAGTAAATTAGGAGGAGGCTGGCTGGGGTCAAGTGGGCTTAGCTGTCATTTACACCGACACCTTTTTATGTCACAGCAGCTCCTGGCGTGGCCGGAGCGCTGGGAAGGGGCTCCATGGAAATGAGAACCAGGAGGTTCCTTGCAGCAGTGGCAGCACCAGGGATTCCCAGCCACGGGCACTCAGGAGCTGGGCAATGGTGGGACTGTCCTGAAATTGCTCAGTTTGGTCGTTTTACTTCATTTCTTGGCGTTCATGGCTTCTGCCCTTGGCTGCAAAGGCTCAGAGGGGGCTCTTGGAATGGGAACAGCTGAGGGAAAGATCAAATGTGTCACGAAATCGTGGGGCTCCAGCAGATGGGGCTCAAAGAAAAGAGTGCCAAACCAGCCCTGCTGGGTGCAGCTGGGGCACAGTCAGACCTGTCCTGGGGGACAGGGGTGTCCGTGGGGAAGGTCTCTGCCTTCCTGCTGGCTCCCACCTGGATGGCACTCAGCATTCCAGACCCTGCCATGGGACACCTCCCACCATCCCAGGGTGCTCCAAGCCCCGTCCAGCCTGGCCTTGGACACTTCCAGGGATCCAGGGGCAGCCACAGCTGCTCTGGGCACCCTGTGCCAGGGCCTGCCCACCCTCAGGGAAGAATTCCTTCCTAATATCCCATCCAACTCTGCCCTCTGGAAGTTTGAAGCCATTCCCCCTTGTCCTGTCCCTCCAGGCCCTTGGAAATATTTCCTCTCCATCTTTCCTGACCCTCAGGCACTGGAAGGCCACAATCAGGTCACCCTGAAGCTCCTCTTCTCCAGACTGAACAATCCCACTTGTAAAACTACATTTGAACCTCTCAGGGCATTCCTAAAGCAAGAATTCCTGGATCCCAGCTCCAGCTGCCAGGATCCAGGGTTGGCTCTCGGCCTGGTGGGAAGCGCCACGATCACAAATAATCCCGAGCACTTGGAGAGACTTTGGCTTTTCCAACCCAAGAGCAGAACAAGCTGGAAAATGAGAAGTGGGAAGTTCTGCTGTGTTTCACCCCTCTGGTCCCCAACAGATGTTTTGTTTGGGGTTTTTATTGTTGGGATTTTTTTTTTCTTACAAGCAGAGCTGAGGTTTGAAATTCCACCCACGTTGGGAAACTCAAAATCCGTTTTCCATCTCTCCACTCACCCTTTCTGCATGGCTGAAGAAAAGGGATTTTGGAAGACTTTTTGCTTGGTTAGGGCCAGGTTAGAATTCAGCCTTTGGTCAGTTCTGAGAGGGGAGAGATGTCTGCACCCCCAAAATTCAGCTTTTCTATCCATACTTGGATTGAATTAACCTCCGGTGAGGCAGCAAACACAGCAGTGCTAAAAAAACGCTGGAAAATGAGGCTTCTCTTGTCCTCCACTTTGTCCTGCCTGCCCTGTCCCTTTGTGCTGGTGACATTCCTGTCCTCCCTCTCCAGCACTGAGCAGAGCCTGGATTTCATGGGAAGCTGGGAGATGCCACCACCAAACCAGGCTGTCCCTGCTGTCCCTGCAGCCCAGGACTGTCCAGATCTCCCCTGTGACTGCTCCAGGTGATGCTGCACTGGAAGAGCTGCCACAGGACCTGGAGATTCCCGTGATTCCATGACTTTGGATGGAGCCAGCCTTTCTGGAAGGGGTGTTCTGGTCACTGCAGGGGATTGGGTTAAGTCTGGACAAACGGAGACAAAGGAATTACTGAGCAAAATGGCCTGGCCTGTCTTCTGCAGGAGGTCACCGAGATGATCTGTTTGTCCCTCCTGGCCTTTAAATCCACTAATCTATTTTCCCTTCCAGGAACTGGAACTGTATTCTGAGAACAGCCCCTCAGGAAAAGAGAAAAAAGCAGGCAAAGGAGGCCTTTGAAAAACAACAGCAAAGCAAAACCCCCTTCAACTACAAAATAAACTGAGGTACAAGGTGCAATTAACAATGCACCAACAGCAGAGCCTGGAATGTAAATTGTATTTAAATAGGGCTGTGAAGAATGTTTCAGTCCCCTAAATGGCTTCTCTCTCCTGCTGCCTTGAACCTCCAATCAAGCCCTGCCTGGGAGTAATTTGGGGCTGGAAATTGTTGCCACACGAACAGCTGAAGGCTGGCAGGGTCACCGGCCCCCCGTGTCACACCCTGTCATTTTAGATTAAGATATGCAAAGGCGACACGGCTGCGAACTTTCCCTGGGCTGTGTCCATCCCCCGGCTGCGAGGAGAGGAAGGCGTAATTGGAGTCAACTGCTTGATTATGATAATTGCTACTGTCTGGGGGAAGAAACAGCCGAGGCCTGGAGCTGGAGCCCTGCTGCACCTTTGGGGTGCTGCCTGGCTGCTCGCCAGCAGATGGGCTTGGCAGAAAATGCCCTTTTTGGCCCCGTTTCGGCCCCTTGACCTCTGCTTGACCACTTGTTGACTCGGGGCAGGGTCACGGGGGGTTTGCTGCTCTCGTTCCCTGCTTCCCACCAGAGGATTGGGCCTGAAGGATTTATCCCCTACGAGGGAAAAGGGCTTTTTAAAATTTATCCCCGGCTCTCCTGGGCGGCACAAGCGGGAGTTGAGGTGCCGTATATTTCCCACTGGGATATTTATCGGTTCCCATTGTAAGGGCCGGCAGCAATCTGTGGGAAATACCTCCAGGAAGCTCTGCTGGTCAATCTGTCACAGCCTGCACAATTCCATTTGCTGAGAGAGCAGGGATGGTCCTGGAGGTCAGGGCACCGGGATGGGAATGAGGAGCAGGCACCGGGATCTCAGCGCTTCCAGCGGAATTGGACGGGATCTTGTGAGGTTCCCTCGTTTCCCTTTGCCTTGGAGCCCTTTGAGAAGCAACACCAACACCCCCTTCTCTCCCTGAGGTTTATTTTCAAGGCTTTTAAATGGTTTTGAGGTCCTGAGATAGGGAAGGAAGGATCTCAGGGTGAAATCCCGAGGAAATGCTGTTGTCTTCCCAAATTCATCCCAGGTTTGGGCTCTGAGGCTGAAGCCTTGGAGCCATTGGTGCTGCCAGTGGGAGTCAAACACTTCCAATCCCCCTGGGAAGCTTGGCAGCAATTCCCCTCAGGACACAGGAGCTGTGACCCTGCCCAGGAGTGGTGTGAGGCAGGGAATGGAGATCACATCCGTAATTAAGGAATTATTGTTAATTCCTCACTATTATTTATTAAAATCAACCCTCACTGCAAAGCTGCTGTTGTGAAGCAATAAGCACAGCCAGAGCTCTGATAATAAATAACTACAAATTAACTGGATAATTGTTTCCTTGGTATTGAAAAAAGGTTGGATAAAATTGGGAGGTTTAATGTTTAAAAAAGCAGAGATTTCTGAGGGAGGTGTCAGGATCAGACACCTGATCTTGAATTTCTGGACCAGAACAATGGGATAACAGGATCCATCTGTCCTGGGCAATCTCCAGGAGTGCCCAGCCCCAGCTGCTCCAGGACAGGGTGCTCGTGCCCTCATAGCACTTAAGGCAATGACTCAGGACCCTGTGGCTGAGGGCTGTGACACCACTGATTCCATTAATTTATGGGATAACCAGTCCTTTGGGAGAGCTTCTTCCTAATCTCCATTAGTTCAAGATTGCTTTATCCCTTTGCAGTGAGGAATTTTGCATCCCTCTCCTCTGTGAGCTTCCTTAAACTCCATCCCCGTGATTCTGGGGATCATTTATTTCAATTTCCGTAGTTTTGTTTTCTTTATTTTTTTTTCCAGCTCCTCGGGAATCGTTTGGGGAATGAGCAGAGTGAGGCCTGCAGGTGAACTCTGCTTCTCCATAGAAGTCCAGATCCTTCTGATAGCTTTGTTTTACTTCACCAAAAAATTGCCAAAATACACTCAGGGCCCGCTCTCTCACTCCATTTTCAGTTCCAATAGGAAACTCCAAGAGCAGCTGACAAAACCCCTCTCACACTCTCCTGATTTTCTTTTACCAAACCCCAAGTCCTCACTTGCTGCCAGCAATTCCTCCCCTTTCATCCAGGAGCTGTCGCCGCTCCGTGGAGCTGCAGGTGTGGGGTCAGGAGGTGAGGAGGGCTCTGCCCAGGTGTCCTGCAGGGCAGCAAAACCCTGGCTGTGTTCCCAGGGAAGCTGCTGGAAGTGGCTCTCTGGAAGCTGATTTGTGCTGGGAGGAGAAGGGAGAGCACAACAGCCCCGGGCTGAGCTGCTGTGGAGGGGACAGAGAAGGGATGGGGGACCCTGGCACCCCCTGAGCTGGGTCTGACCTCCAGACCCCCACACGTGCTGGACATCACTTAAATAGTGACCCCAGGGAGAGGCAGATCCGAGCCCTGGGCACTTGGGAGCGTGGTGGGGTGGGTGCAGGATGCAGGGATTGCAGGGATGGGTGCAGGATGCAGGGATTGCAGGGATGGATGCAGGATGCAAGGAGTGGTGGGATGGATGCAGGGATTGGTGGGATGGATGCAGGGAGTGGTGAGATGGATTCAAGGAGTGGTGGGATGGATGCAGGGATTGGTGGGATGGATGCAGATGCAGGGATTGCAGGGATGGATGCAGGATGCAGGGAGTGGTGGGATGGATGCAGGGATTGCTGGGATGGATGCAGGATGCAGGGATGGATGCAGGATGCAGAGACTGGTGAGACGGATGCAAGGAGTAGTGGGATGCAGGAACCACTCGTTTCTCGTGCCCATCACAGGCAACTGGAGTCTGAAAATGTTAACCAGGAGGTGGTAAAACTTCAGCTTTTCTGGAACTTTCCTTCCAAGTGTGAAAGCAAACCCCGAGCCCAGGAATGTGACTGTTCTTCCTTCTTTGATCACGAGTCAAACATGAAGGAAAAGTTTCACAAACCTTCAGCACTCAGATGTTGCCTCCTGTCTCTGGTGCTGGGAGCAGTAAAACAAACACAGCCCTGCCAGGCCAGCCCCGGGGCCTCGCAGCAGGAGGGAAGGAGCATCACAGAATCCTGGAATGGTTTAAGCTGGAATGGGACCTCAAAGATCCTCTCGCCTGGCAGCTGTGGAGGATGATTTGGGAAGCACAGCTCTGCCCCCTCCTGTGGGAGGTGCCCTCACCTGAGGCAAAGGAGCTTTTCCCCTCCCCTTGGAGGTGGAGGTGAGGATTGCAGCCTCCTCCCTGGGATTGTTGGAAGTTTGGGAATACCAAATGCTGCCTGAGAGCCGATTGTGGCTGCTGCCCTGCTCTGTGAGCCCAGCTCTGTGTCCCCATCCTGCTGTCCCATGTCCTTCTCTGCTCCTACTCCTGCTGCACGGGCTGGGGTGCTGGGGTGCTCTCCATTAATTAAAACCCTGGCTCAGGAGGGATTTGAGCTGCTGTTATCCCAGTATCCAGTGGCTGGTGCTTTGGGACGTGGTCGCCCTGTGCCACCAGGGCTGTGGTGGCACCCCAGGGTGGCACCCGGGGCGATGTCCCACCTTTGGGGCCAGCCCAGCCCAGCCTGCCCGCAGAGGTGCTGCTTTCAGGCAGGCAGGTGCTAAGATGAGGTGCTTTAAAGCAGCTTTTGCCTAAATCCCAGGCCGAGGTGGACACGGAACTTCCCCAGCCGGCTTTGATGTGCTCGGGGGCCTCTCGCCCGAGCTGTGATGTTTATCCAGAGCTGCTTCCTGAATCGGGAGGGGAAGGGAGGCCTGGATGGCTGGGGAAGCACGGATGGAGCCCTGCTCTCCTGAGAACCCAGCCAGGCTTAATCCAGAGCCCACCACGGCATCCTGCAAATCTCAGCTCCCAGAGCCCGCGGCAGCAGCGGCTTCAGCTCCATCTCCCACCTCCTCCCACCACCTCCCTCCCTCCCTGCCGGGTGTGCCCCGTGTGAGGGACAGGCAGAGAGGGGGCAAAGCTCGGGGGTCTTCAGAGCATCAGCTCCAAAAAGGTGACAAGGTGAGGAGGGGACGATTTTTTTACAAAAGAGCCCAAAAAAAAAGGAAAAAAAGAAAAAAAATAAAGAAACAGTAAACGCATCAAATAATAATAAAAACCCACCCTTTTCTTTGAGCCTCAATGTATGCTGGTGCAGTGCTTAGGGGATTAATCTCTTAAAAAATAAGTGCCATGTGAGTAGACAGGCAGTGATTAAGGTTTTAACTGATCAGTCTGCGTCTGACAGTGAACCAGCTATTATCTTAACGGAATCAAACGAACATTCAGAGCCTCTGCTCAGCCCCAAACATGAAAGGAGATGTCATCTGCTGGCAGTTGGCAAAGCCGCAGGGGAAGGGGGAGAGGGAGAAAGGAGGGAAGGGAAGGGAAGCAAAACAAGGGTGAGAAAAAGGGGGAAAAGGAGGGGAAAGAGGGAGAAGGGCTGAGAAAGGGGTAAATAAAAAGAAGCCACGGAGGGAAGGAGACAAAAAGGAGAGCAAGGAGAGGTTTGAAGAAGTGCTGTGCGCCCGTGTCCCTTTCCTTCCTGCTTTCCTGAGTGGTTTGGGAGCTGTTCCCTGGGCACTGTGGGCTTTGGAGCCCTCTCCAACCCTTGCCCTGCCTTTTCCCACAGCGGCCGCCAAGGTCTGCCCTGAACCAGGGAGGTCTGGCACTCTTGAACCTGAGGTCAAAAACAAGAGGGAGGAGAAGAATGGCCTTCAGGCCAGAGGAGGAAACCAGGGCAACCGGGCTCTTATCGGGATGAAAGGGCTTTATCTCAGAGCACTTAAACAAAACACACAAGCCTGAGAGAAGAGGCGCTGTCAAGTGTCCGGCGGGGCCTGAGGGAGCGGCAAATCCCTGCGGGATGGAGGGGTAGGGAATAACCCAAATCCCTGCGGGATGGAGGGGCTCATTCCTCAGGGAATAACCCAAATCCCTGCGGGATGGAGGGGCTCATTCCTCAGGGAATAACCCAAATCCCTGCGGGATGGAGGGGCTCATTCCCCAGGGAATAACCCAAATCCCTGCGGGATGGAGGGGCTCATTCCTCAGGGAATAACCCAAATCCCTGCGGGATGGAGGGGTAGGGAATAACCCAAATCCCTGTGGGACAGAGGGGCTCATTCCTTAGGGGAGACCCCAAATCCCTGCAGGACAGAGGGGCCCATTCCTTTCACTGTGCAGATCCTGGAGCTGGGACCAGGGCAGGTTTCGGGCTCTGGGGATGGATTTACCTGGGAATTTCCAAATTTACCCAAATCTATGTAGGATAGAGAGGCCTGTTCCTTAGGGAATAACCCAAATCCCTGCAGGACAGAGGGGCCCATTCCTTTCACTGTGCAGATGCTGGAGCTGGAGCCAGGGCAGGTTTTGGGCTCCAGGGCTGCAGGGCAGGAGGGATTTACCTGGGCTGGAGACGCCAGCAATTCCTGGGAGCTGCTTAACCCCGGCTCAGCGGGAGCAGCCTGGGAGTGAGAGGCTTTTAAAGCCGGGATCAAGGGAGCAGGGAGCAAGCAGCAGCTCCCTGGAGAAGGTCAGGATGGGAGAGCAGGAGACATCCAGGAGCAAATGGACACAAACCCATCCCATTCCTCTGTGGGTTGATCAGTCCACTCTCCATGGGCTGATGCAGCTCCCAGGGGCAGGAGCCAGGCTGGGATCCCATTCCTTAGGGAAGACCCCAAATCCTTGAAGGACAGAGGGGCTCCTTCCTTCAGGGGAGCCCAATTCCCTTTGGGATAGAGGGATTCTTTCCTTAGGGGAGACCCCAAATCCCTGCAGGACAGAGGGGCCCATTCCTTTCACTGTGCAGATCCTGAAGCTGGGGCTGGGGCAGGTTTTGGGCTCTGGGGATGGATTTACCTGGGAATTTCCTCTGGGATGTGTTGGGAGACTGAAACGGAGCAGTTGCAGTCTCCAGTGCAGGGGAATGAGGGCTGGGAGAGGGAGAGGCTGCCTGGCAGAGAGGCAGGAGCTGCCTGGTCATGTTTGCATGGTCACTTCACATCAAGGGAATGCCAGGATTTATGGACTCGAGGGTGCAGGAAGAGCTGGGGCTGGAGGAGGATGGGAGAGGTGAAACAACGGGGGTTTGTTCACCCAGGGCTGCAGCTGGGCTGGGACTGGGCTGGGAGGTGACTGGGACCAAACAGGGGGGAGCCACGGAGTTGGAGTGGAGATGAGGAGCCCTGGAGCTCGCTGGGATTCCAGGACAAGGTTACAGCAGGATTGTGGCATGGAGAGGGGAGGATGGGCCTCTGGGTTCCACAGAGGGTGTTACCCACGCTGAGAAAGGCAGCAGTGCCTGATATCCCACAGACTGGCAGCCTCCAGGATGCCCTTTGGATGCCCTTTGGATGCCCTTTGGATGCCCCTTGGATGCCCTTTGGAGCAGCAGCCCCTGGCACAGATCCACATCCACAGGTTAAAGGCTCGGAGGCAGTGCCCTGCCACACCTCCAGCACCCCTGGGGTGTCCAGCTGCAAATCCCACCCACTGATCCCCTTTTCCAGAGGGGCTGGGACAGCTTAACCCCCCTGCTCCAAGGGCTGGTTTTCTCCCTGATCCCTTTGGGACTCAGCCCTGTCCCTCCCCATTCCCTCATAACCTTTCACTCGTGTCCCTGCAGGATGTGACACTCCATGCCAGAAATCCCCTTTTTTGGGGGAAATATCCTGCTCTCCACCTGCCTTCCAGGCTCCCCTCTTTGCTCCCTGGCCTTTGCCATGGAGCTCAGAGCCTTGTGGATACCTCAGGTGTCCTTCCTCACCAATCCCTCCCACCCCACACCTGCACTGCGGCCCTGGATCATCCCAGCAGAGGGAGAGCCATGAATTTCCCTGGGTGCAGCCCCCCGTGCCAGGCTGTTATTGCTCCCTGCTGACTCCATCTGTCTGCCTGGTGCTGCTGCTCCGTGCCAGGAGGGCTCTGGGAGCGCCGGGGTCACGACTGCCCCATTACGGGGCGAGATTTATCCTTGGCAGGTGTGCTGCGGGATGCTATATTATCCAGGATTATGAACTGTAACAGGATAATCTCTCTAATGTAATTCAAGCTCTCGACATGGCTTATGGCTCCTTAATGTACCTCAGACTGAAGAATTACAAGAACATTTTCCCCCCTCCCTGCCTTGTCAGCTCCTAAATGATTTAGGCAATCGCCTGAAGCCAGATCTTGGCCTCCAGTCATAACTCAGAGCAGTTCAGTAAATATGATGGGGAAGGAGTTTTCCGGGCTTTGCTCTTTCTTCCTGCCACTCTGCTCAGCCCTTGGTGAGCCAGGGAATGAGGAGGGAGAGCTGGGACTCACAGGGAATGAGCTGGGACTCACAGAGAATGAGCTGGGTCTCACAGGGAATCAACAGGGAGAGGTGGGATACACAGGAAATGAGCAGGGAGGGCTGAGACACACAGGGAACCAGGTGGGACTCCCAGGGAATGAGCAGGGAGAGGTGGGATACACAGGAAATGAGCAGGGAGGGCTGAGACACACAGGGAACCAGGTGGGACTCCCAGGGAATGAGCAGGGAGAGCTGGAACTGACAGGGAATGAGTTGGGAATGCTGGAACTCACAGGGAATGAGTTGGAACTGACAGGGAATGATCAGGGAGAGCTGGGGTGCACAGGGAATGAGTTGGGAATGCTGGGACTCCCAGGGAATGAGCAGGGAGAGGTGGGATACACAGGAAATGAGCAGAGAGGGCTGAGACACACAGGGAACCTGTTGGGACTCCCAGGGAATGAGCAGGAAGAGTTGGAACTGATGGGGAATGAGTTGGGAATGCTGGGATTCCCAGGGAATGAGTTGGAACTCACAAGGAATGAGCAGGGAGAGCTGGAACTGACAGGGAATGAGTTGGGAATGCTGGGACTCCCAGGGAATGAGCAGGGAGAGCTGGGGTGCACAGGGAATGAGTTGGGAATGCTGGGACTCCCAGGGAATGAGCAGGGAGAGCTGGGGTGCACAGGGCATGAGTTGGGACTCCCAGGGAAGGAGCAGGGAGAGCCAGGACACTCAGCCCTGCCCTCACCACCCCCTCATCCCATGGCCTTCCTCCCTTCCCGCCCTCAGCTCCCAGGAGGGATTGGTGCCCCCCAACCCCTCGAGGGCAGGGCACAGGGCATTCAGCAGGGCAGTCTGGGAGGGCTGTGCCCGTGTGACCCCAGGAGTGTCCCCCTTGCCACATCCCCCCTGCCAGCACAGCAGCAGCTCCCGAGCCAGGAGTGCAGGAGATTTCCCCAGGAAAACCCTTTCCTGTGCCTGGAACACGGCCCTGAGCCACTTTGAGCATCAAAACCAGCCCCTTTCCCGAGGTCTCTGCCACATCCTGGGAGAGGAGACCCTCCCAAGCGCAGACTGGCAGCATCACTCTCTGCTCTCACCAGCAAGATGGATTTCCAGCCACCTGAAGGAGGAGGTTTCTTCCCTTCTTTCTTTCTTTCTTTTTTTTTCCCCTTCCCTGGAAGCTTCTGCAAGACAGAGCCTCATAAATCTCACCTCCCAAACCCCTCAGGCGGCCGGGTGTCTGCATCCTCTCCATCTTCATTCCTTTTCCCTGCTTTGATGCACTGGGAGGCGGATGTGCCGTGCCAGGAGCCCGAGGTGGGAGGTGGGAGACTCCATCCCTGCTGTGACCTTGGTGGCACCTGGGGTGTCCTGGTGGAGACTGTGTGGCTTGGAGGGGCTGTTCTGGATTTTCCAGGGGGTGTCCTGGATTTCCCAGTGGGTATCCTGGATTTCCCAGTGGGTATCCTGGATTTCTCAGTGGGTATCCTGGATTTCCCAGTGGGTATCCCGGATTTTGCAGGGAGTGTCTTGGATTTCTCAGTGGGTATCCTGGATTTCCCAGTGGGTATCC
Organism: Notiomystis cincta; assembly: GCA_013398075.1. Lineage (NCBI taxonomy): Eukaryota > Metazoa > Chordata > Aves > Passeriformes > Notiomystidae > Notiomystis > Notiomystis cincta. The sequence continues at coordinate 25,287 of VZRX01006989.1, forward strand.
CGGATTTTGCAGGGAGTGTCTTGGATTTCTCAGTGGGTATCCTGGATTTCCCAGTGGGTATCCTGAATTTCCCAGTGGGTATCCTGGATTTCCCAGTGGGTATCCTGGATTTTCCAGGAGGTGTCCTGGATTTTCCAGGGGGTGTCCTGGATTTCTCAGTGAGTATCCTGGGTTTCTCAGTGGGTATCCTGGTTTTCCCAGTGGGTATCCCGGATTTTCCAGGAGCTGCTGTGATACAGGTGGTTCACAGCCCCTCGATCACTGGGAATTCCGCTGTGTTTCCTGTTGGGATTCCCTGTTGGATAACTCAGTGGTAATTTGTGGTTTGGTATCAAATCACCTGGGATGTCCAGGCTCACTCTGTACCCTCCTGCTAAGCCAAAAAGAAGAGTTCCCATCTTTTCCATAACTGGATTTTAACTCCACCTCTGTTCATTGCTTTGATTTCATGGTGGATTTCGTGGTGTTGGTTTTAAGCAGAATGAGGATCATTCTCATGGAAAAGACAAACAATTAAGGCAGCCCCTCCATCCCAACAATCTTCTGGGCTGGGCAGCAGCAGGATCTGAGCTGGGACCTGTCTGGAATCCTCCTCTGGAGTCACTGTCCCTGCTCAGCTCTTCCCCCTCTCCCGGGGTCTTTCCCAGTTCCCTCCCATTCCCACCATGGTCCCTCCTGCTGCTGTCTCGGTGACCCCGAGGACAAAATCAATTTTCTAAACGGGATGGGAGGGGAGGAAAGAAAGCAAAGGAGGTGAAAAAAGCAGAGATTAAGGACAGGAACTGCAGGGATACAAATTCCACCCGGCCACAGACTTCAAATAAACACCAGCTCTGCAGATGATGTGGAAAAAAGTGATCCAGGAAAAAATACACCTCCTTCAGCATTCCCGGTGTGAGGCCTCGTTACCTGTTGCTCACGTGAGCCTGGCAGGTGTGAGAAGAGCCGAGGGATGGCTGGAGGGGGAAGGAAAAGGGGGAATGGGCAGGGAGGAGGAAGAGGAAGAGAGGGGGGAGAGGTGAAGCCTCAGGCTGGGGCAAGGGAGAGCCGAGCTTTTCCTGGGAGAGAGGCCAGAGATTCCCTGCCTGTCCACCAGGAGCCCCACCCAGGACCCTGACACTGCTCCGGGCACCGCTCCCTGGGGGAAAATCCCTGAGGAGCCGCCGGGGCCGCTTGGGGATGGCGAGAGAGGGGAGAGGGAGGGCGAAGGGATGAAAGAGAAACGCGGGGAGCTTCAAAAGCCGGCGAGCTGCGCTGGGTGACTCCTGCAGAGGGGACACGTCCGGCTGCCCCAGCGGGCCCGGCAGGAGCAGGACAAGAAAGCGGAGCGTCCCCGGGGGCTGCGGTGGCGGAGCGTGACGGTCCCCGCGGGCAGGGCAGCTCCCGGCAGCTGTATTTACTGTTGCTGTTTGGTGTCGCCCTGGCAGCCTCCGTAATGTGAATTTTCTGTGTCACTGGCTGAGAGGATTCCAGGCAGGTTTTTGATAATGTGGGTTTTTTGGTTTTTTTTTTTTTGTAAACCGGGGAGGGGGGGAAAGAAGCCACAAGCTGGAAACTGCTGAGCCCAGAGCTTTTAACTCCTTCGTCACCAAGTGGGTTTGGCTGGAGTTTATGGGTCACGGAATGCGGGGATTTGGAACGGTAAATGTGGTGTTTCCATCACCTTTCCCTTCACAGCAACCTCGGCCCATCCTCAAGCCCCAGCATCAAGAAGCGAACCCCCCGTTCAGCAGCTCCCCCCACCCCTGCCCGCTCCCTGCATCGCCCTCACGAGTCCCTGCCCCATCCACTGCTCGGGATTTGTGTGGCGAATGCCTCCGTGCCTCAGTTTCCCCTCCCGGAAAAGGGGAGAAAGAACGTGCCGAGGAAAAGCAGCGCCCAGCTCATGCCATCGGCCCTGGGGCAGTGCCAGGATGCCCACCTGGCAGCGAGGGGCTGCACCCCCTCAGCCTGAGCCTTTTGCCACTTGAAAGCCGGACAAGGAAATCGCAGCGGGTTTGATCTCTCCATAAACAAACTGGAAATCCAAGTGTAATCTTCTGCTCCTTTGTTTTCGGGCAAACGGAGCAGCAGCATCTGTCCCCTCCCTGCTCTGCTGCCAGAGCCCTCAACCCGCGCTGAAAGGCGGCTCCAGAACCCCTCCTTTCTTCCTTTCTTTCCCTTTTCCTCCCCTTTTTGTGCGGTTGGCGCTCGGGGTAATGGGTGTAGCACGGAGCCGGGCACAGGAAGGAAAAGCTGTTTACACGGTGAAGGGGCTGGCAAAGCATCCTCAGACCTGTCTGTGCCCCCCAGGTGGCACCTCCGGCTTAACCTCTTCCTTCCTGTGACACAAAAGGGGATCTTCGCCAGCCTTTGCCATCTCCTCCCAAAAGGCTGCCTCGGATTAACCCTTTGCTCGCTCACCCGAAGGAGAAACAGGGACTTTGCTTCTTGTCTGGTCCCTGATTTCCAAGTGCCTGTTGCTGTGACCCCAGGACTTTGTATGGGACAAAGAATGAGCCTGAAATCCGCGTGGTTGGGACAACGTGGGGTTTCCAGACCTGGATTTCTGCGTTTTCCACCAGCTGTGCTTCCCGGGGGTCCCTCTGGTCACCTCGGTCCCTTTAGGGAAACTGAGGCACCAAATTCCCTGGGATCAAGCAGCAGAAAAGTGGTCGAGAGCAGCTCCCTTAGCCCCCTCGGAAGCTCGGGCCACCTCTGCTTTCCCAGCCCTCGGATTTCAACTCCCCTCACCCGGGCAGGAGCTGTGTGAGCCCCTGACTGACACTTGATTGACAGAGCCAATTAGCCAAACGAAGCCAGCTGCATTCAGCCCGCGGAAGGCTGGGGGAGGAGGGGGGGAACCAGAGGGGAGGCCAGAATCCAATTCCTCTTCCATCAGGCGTGATTGCCGGTTTTGTTTTATTCTCAGCCTCTTTTTTTTTCCTTTTCGGAGCCGCTGCCTCTGGATGCCATTCAAACGGGGGTCGCAGCCTCCCCTCGGGCTGCCGGGGAGCCGGAGGGAGGGGGTGGCATCACCTGGGCACGTTCTCCCCGCTCTGGGATTTCCCCAGGTGAAGCGGGGAACTCCTCGTGCCGCAACACGCCCCAGATGAAAGCGCGATCCCTTCCTCGGGCACGGAGGATGGAGCAGGGGGGATGCCCGGGGCACGCAGGGCTCAGGTGGGTGCAGAGGGAACTCCCAGGTGGGGCTGCCTGGGGTTTGTTCCCTTCTGTGTCCCTGTCAGGTCGAGGAGCCGGCCCGGGAGGAGCGGAACGCGCTGAGGACGGGCTGTGCGTGGAGTTTGTCTCTCCGGAGATCTGCGTTTCTTCTCCCGCGATGTCTCTGGACTCATTTCCTCAGCTCGCAGGCAGATATTTACTTAACCCCGCGGCAGTGCCGAGTTTGGGGGCTGCGAGAGCCCTGCGTGCTGCCCTGGTGACAGCGGGGACTCAGAGCCCCTCGGGGACACACAGCGGGACACGCGGGTCTCAGGGTGCCCGAGGAGGTGGCACCTCACTGCCTGCTCTGGCAGGGCGCCGGTGGGCAGCAGGGGGCAGGGACATTCCCAGTGATTTTCCCAGTGACAGCCCCAGTGATATTCCCAGAGATATTCCCAGTGATATTCCAGTGACATTCCAGTGACATTCCCAGCGACAGCCCCAGTGACAGCCCCAGTGACATTCCCAGTGACATTCCAGTGACATTCCAGTGACATTCCCAGTGACATTCCCAGTGACATTCCCAGTGACATTCCAGTGACATTCCCAGTGACATTCCCAGTGATATTCCCAGTGACATTCCAGTGACATTCCAGTGACATTCCCAGTGACATTCCAGTGACAGCCCCAGTGATATTTCCAGTGACATTCCAGTGACATTCCAGTGACATTCCCAGTGACATTCCAGTGACATTCCAGTGACATTCCCATCCCATACAGCACGGACAGATGTCCCCATGCCAAGCCCAGCTGATGCAGGTGACAAATCCCCCAGTGTTGGGTGCCCAGGAGCCGAATCCCAGCATGCCCAAGGTACTGAGGGCATAAATCACCTTGGATTTCAGTGCTCCCGACTTCATCCTCCAGCACACGGATTTCTGTCACTTCTCTTGTGCTGGGGACGCTGCAGAGGAAGGAGCCCCCCTGCTTTTGCCGAGGCTCCTGGGGTGGCCAAGGCCTGTCCATGACCTGTCCCAGCCTTCTCCCTCCCCAGCTGTGTTTCCCAACCCAGCCTGAGGCCGTTCTCCCTCAAAACCCGCCTTGTGTTGCAATTCTGGGAGCCAAAGCCTCTTTGATGGGTGGAGAGCCGGCCCTCGCTGACCACCACCAGGCTCTGGACAGATCCCAAAGCTTTTCCAGCTTGTGACCACTGTTGAAAGGGTTCATTTCTTCCCCTAATGAGATGCAGCCCTGGCTGGGGGCACTGCAGCATCTGCTCAGCAGCTCGGAGTAACCAGGCAGGACAATCTGGGCGAGGGACAGCGAGGAACGGTTTCAGCCAGGCCAGGGGGGTCACAGAGCTCTTCCTGCAGCGCTTGCCCGGCTCCTGCGAGAGGGATCCCATCCAAGGAGCCTCTGGGAGTGGTGACTCTGGGATGGGGTNGTGGGCGTGGTCGGGGGGTGGAAGCCTCAGAGAGCTCAGGGTTTGCACGGCCTGGGTGTCCCCGGGGGTGGCACTGGCTCGGGGGGAGCATCCAGCTGTGTCCCCTTGTCCCCACCCCACAGAGCCACCACTGTCCCAGTCTCAGCCACCGCCACCTGAGCCCAGGACTGGCCAGAGGGGCACGTGCACAGCTGGCCTGGCGTGCAGAGAGCTTCCTCCTCCTCCTCCTCCTCCTCTTCCTCCTGCTCTGCTGGCAGAGGCTCCCCGAGGGCAGGGAGCTGGCAGGAATTCCAGCAGGCCAGGCAGGAGCAGCGTGAGCCTCCAGCTGGGAGAGGCACATGGAAACACACCGGCAGCTTCCCTGCAGCCAATTTGTGCCCCAGCTCAGTGCACATGAAAAAGTCATTCAAGGAGCCACTTGAAAACAGCCCCGCGCTCCCCTGGGCACACTCGGGGTGTCAAATGATTCCCAATCATCCAAGAAAGTCTGATCAGCCTTGGATGGATGGAAAGAATCCGGCTGACTTAGTGAGCTTTGGATGCAGCCTGGAGTTATTAGGAAGTAGCTCTCAAAGCCTGCAACAGGCAGCTGAGAGAAGTGAAACTCTACCCAGGTGTTAGAGATCCTTAAACTGGNTTGCCCCTCTGCCAGCGGCTCTGCCCCAGCCTGGCCCCGAGCTCTGCCCCAGGGCAATTCCAGCACGGAGCTGCGGGAATCAGGAAAGCTGAATTCACCCCACAGCCCGGCCTCTGCCAAGGGGACCGTGCAGAGAAGGAGGAAACTGGCAGCAATCCTGGAAATTTAAAGCCCTTCCACTGCCCGGTGCTTTAAAATAAAAAGTATTTGTGATAAATTAATGAATTAATGCTGCTCTGCCTCCCTGAGTCATCCCAGTCGCTCTCCCTCTCCGGGGATAAGATCCATGGAAGCAGCCCCATGGATAAACACAGCTCTGGGGCTCTCCGCAGCCGCCCGAGAGCGCGGGCAGTGTAATTCCCTTAATTCCCGTGATCCCAGTAACTCGTCCCGGGAGGGGCCGTGCCGGCCGGGGAGGCTCCCGCGCCGCCCTCGGGCTCCGCTGGCTCGTGCAGGTCCTTCCCGGAACCGCCTTCCCGCGTTTCTGGGAATGAGCTCCCAGCGCTGTTGGTTTGGGGAGCCTGCCAGGATTGGGGGGGATTGGGGGGAACAGCGAGGGGCCCCTGCTTTGCTTAACCCCTTCCCTGCCAGCGCCAGCTTTGGGGATTTGCGCAGGGATGTGCCCGGCGGGGAGATGGGCTCAGCCTCGCCCCGCAGCAGGGAGCGGAGCCGGAGCCTCGCGCATCCATCCCCCGGTCCGTGTCCAGCGATGCCTCTGTGAGTGTCTGCTGGAAAAACGGGAGGGAGAGGAGAAATTTCCAGCCGGAGCCAAGCGGGAGCCTCGCGAATGCCGGCCCATCCCTCACGGGTTAAGCGAGCCCAGGGCTGCGTGTGCTAAGGTCAACACAGGCTGCACCTGCCCACGGGCTCCTGTGCAGGCAGCACAATTGATGGCTTGTTCCTTTCAGGATTGCCGTTGGAGCGCGGTGCCCAGGCCCCGGGCCAGCCCGCTGATCACATAAAATATTATTTGTGTTTAAAAATTCCAGTAATTGACTATGCACCGTTTTTTTCCGAGCCTTCTGCCAAGGGCAGTAAAAATCAAAATCCGTCCCAGGTTATTTTCATCATGNCCCTGCCCCAGCTGAGCCCTCCCTGCCCTCCCTGCCCCAGTCAGACCCTCCTCTCCCTGCCCCAGCTGAGCCCTTCCCTGCCCTGGGGGGCTTGGCCATCCCCCGGTCCCCTCCTGGCTGTTCCATTCCTGTCTCTCCCATCCCTGTCATCCCAACCCGTGGGATGTTTCTCCTGGGGCTCAGCAGCTCCGTGCCCTCCTGTGAGATGCTGAGCCCTTGGGATGCCCCAGTCCCAGGGATCTGCCCCATCCTCACTGCTCCTGCATCAGCCAGGCTGGGAGAGGGGAGTGTCCCTGAGAGTTCCTCATGGAAATCCCTCACAGGCTCTCTGGAGATGGTGAGGGAGGTTTTGGCTGCCCCCAGGGAGCACCTGATGCTCCCAGGCTGGAGGTGGAAAGAGCTGGGCAGTCCCAGCTGGATCCCCCCAGCTTCTCCCCGGCCCAATTCCAGCACCTTTGTGCACAGAACCCCCTTGGGGCTGGCCCAGGATGCTCCAGCGATGCTTTTCAGCCCTCCATGGGCACACAGGAGATGTCCCAAAGCAGGATTCGGGCCCCACACCCTCCTGGGAGCCTCTTATCCAAACCTGAGTGTTCCAGGGCAGGGTTGGTGCTCTCCAGAGCCTGGAAAGTGACAGGTAGATCTGCAGGGAATCCCAGTTACTTGCAATTTCAAGACACTTTGAGGTTTTGAGGTCAGGGTTAAGAAGTCTAGAAAGCATCACCAAAAACCCCAAAACTTCTGAAGCTGCTTTAGAGAGAATAACAAGCTCTGAGTGTGCCTCGGGGCATGCACCAGCAGCAGGCTGAGGCTGGGCCATCAGCTGGATGAATTATCCCATTCTCCCTCCTTATGAGACCTCTTTGTACCCATTTTGGAAACTTGTGGGAACAGCTGAGGTTTGGGGTGGGACACGGGGCCACTCAAGCCCCTGACCTACTTGGAAATGGCATTTTTGAGTTCCTGTGGGCCTTTTGGGTTTGCACACTTCAGCAGAGATGACATTTTCTCCTCTTTAGGGAGAGGGGCGGGAGCCCTCGCGAAGAATTCACATCTGTTTTGGAAACAAGTCAGCGCAGGAAAAGTGCCCACATGGAGCAGAAATGTGGTTTTGATTGTGCTGCACTCTCCAGAAAGGAGGGCTCACATTTTAAACTCTATTAGACAGAATAATAACAGCTCACAGCTCGTCTGCCTTTCATCTGGCCCTGCTTCCCCAGCGGCCTGGGGACACAGCAGCCTCTCACTCCCATCCAACCACCTCTGCTGCACCTTGGGACCAGCAGCATCCCACAGCATCCACCCAGAAACCCCTCCCAGGAGGCAGGGAAGATGGATTTCGGGATCCTGAGGGTTCCTGTCCCCTGCACACCCCAAGTCTGACATCCAGGGAACAGTAAAATATACAAAGGAAGGAGAGGGAATGTTTCCAAGGGCCTGGAGGGACAGGACAAGGGGAATGGCTTCAAACTTCCAGAAGGCAGGGTTGGATGAGATACTGGGGAGGAATTCCTCCCTCTGAGGGTGGGGAGGGCCTGGCACAGGGTGCCCAGAGCAGCTGTGGCTGCCCCTGGACCCCTGGAAATATCCAAGGCCAGGTTGGACAGAGTTTGGAGCACCCTGGGATAGGGGAAGGTGTCCCTGCCCACAGAGAGGAGGAACTGGGTGAGCTTTAAGGCCCCTCCAACCCAAACCATTCCAGGATTCTGGAATCTCTGAAGGGCTACAGGGATGCCCTGTATTATTCCTGGTGCAGGGATGGAGGAGCCCAACCCAAGCCCCAGGGAGGTGGAGGAGCTCAAGAAATGACCCATCTGTTCCCCAGGTCGCTGCCAAGGCTTCCTCAGAGTTCCAAACCCATCACCTGTGTTGGGCTTTTGGACCTGAAGTTTGGGTGTTGGAGGGGGCAGCTTGGTCTGGATCCATCCTGGTTTTCCAGCAAACATTGGCCCATGGGCTGTTTTGCTTCAAAAATAAGAATAAATCCATGCATTATTCTTTATTTTAAGGTGATCCCTGCAGTCTAACTCTTGGCTAATTACTTTGGCTCCCTCTTAAACGTGGCGTGATTAATAGCCATGCATGTGTGTTTAACTGAAACCTCTCACGTTTGGAGGGAATAATAACAATAATAACTTTTTCCATCCATGGAGATCTGGACCACTTATGATAATTAAAATTGCATGACACTGCCAGTGAGGGTCTTGAGCTACTTTCCAGTTACCCAGATAATCCTCTCCTGCTCCAGGCATCTCAAGTGGATACTGGCATTTTATGTCATTTTTCCTCATCCTCCTGGATGGCTGCATTGCTCTGTTATGGAGCTGAGGGCTCTTGTCCTTTGGCATGGCCTGGAGAGGCATTTTTGGGTGTATTTGGTGCAGATAAACCACTCCCAGCAGCGTGGGATCCTCCCGAAATCCCACTGGGATGGGTGCGCTCGGAATCCGCTGGGATTGGAGGCAGCAGAGGGGCACCAAAGCTGCTCCAGGAGCAGCTCCAGCTCTGCTTTGAGCTTTTCCTGCCGGCCCCGGGGTGTGACAGCCCCGGGTGTGACTCAGGCCACGGAGGGGCTCTGGGGCTCAGGGCTCAGCCGCTGTTTATGCGCTGGCGGGGAGGAACGGGCTCGGCTCGGGAATCGCGGGAGGCTTTGTACAAACAAGGAGAGGAGAGGCAGAGGGAGGGCTCGGGGCTGGAAACACCGGCTGGAAACACGACACGTTTCACGCCAGGACAGCTCGGAGCTGGGTGATCCAAAGTCACAGACGTGGCGCGAGCGGAGCAACAGGGAGGGCGCCGCACGCCCGCGTGGAGCGGAGCTTTCACAATAAATGATTAAAGCATGGTTCAGATCCCGTCAAATGGAACGGTGCTAATCTAATCACAATCCATCTGGCACTGCCACATCTGTCCCAACACCTCCACCTCTTCATTTTCAATCAGCCTTAAATAGTACATAATTATTAATGTCTCCCCGCCTGTCAGACGGCGCGGGGGATTCACTTATCTCTCGCGATCGGCGAGACAGAGACGGATCCAGCGCTGGGCTGGGGGGCCAGGAGCCTTTTGCCCTTGGGTTCATCCTCCCCTGGCACTGTTGCTGCAGGGATGGGCTGGGGAGTGACACGCAGCCCCTCGGGTGGCATCAGCCTTGGCAGCTGGCAGGGAACGACGCCCGCGGTGCTCGGCGACACCGCTGCTCTCCATCGCCTCTGCCAGTGGTCAGGGAGGGAGGCTCGGGCTGGGAAAGGCCAGGAGATGTTCCGAGCTGCAGGAGGATTTCCCAGCTGTGGGAGAATTTCCCAGCTGCAGGGGAATATCCCACCTGAGCAGCCCAGGCCGGCTCCACCTGGGCAAGGCTGCCCTAAGCTGCTCTCTGGGGAGCCGGTGTCTGCTCGGTGCAATTCGGGAGGGAAAACCTCACAGAGAATTCACCTGAATCCTCATGGAATGGAATGCTCTTCCCAAATCCAGAGCTCGCTGGCATTCACAGAGGCTGCTGCAATAGCTTTTTTTAGCCCTTTCAAGACCAAAGCCCCAGCTGCAAACAGGTCCTGTGTCTTGGGTAAAACCTCCCCGTGTGGGCTCCTCGCAGTTCTGGGCCACACCGAGTGGCCAAACTAAGCAGCCCAACGTTTTACCAATCCTTAGGATTTTTCTGGTGAGTCTTCCTAAATCTGGAGATGTTTAAAGCCTCAGGAATCATGTGGTTATGTGAAAATCTCGTCTGTTTCCTCTTTTATAAAAAAAATATTTTCTTGTCCTTGTGGCTGAGATAAAGCTCGAAAATATGAACCGGAGCAATGTGAAACCCAGAAAGTAAACACTGGGTTTTCTTCAGGATTTTTAAGCTCGTTCCCTCAGGTGGGGGGAGGCAGGAGCTGTGATTTCCTGATGGTCAGGATTAAATCCTCCTTCACATCAGGCAGTCAGGCCCAAACCTCTGCCCCCACCCAAAAACCTGCTCGGCTGAGCCGGGAGCAGAGCTGGACGGGCAGCGCTCAAAACCAACCTTAAGGAAGCAGAGCCGAGAGCAAATACCTCGTGCAAGCTGAGTGAGCCACCCCTGGATGTTTACAGAATAAGTTACCAAATAATCAGTGTCTTGGGGATGTCTGGTGAGCCCTTGAAACAAAATATTCCCTTTTTCTGCCGGGCGCGATCGATGTGCAGCGGGCGCGCGGCGCTTTGGGTGGATTTGGAGGTTGAAAGCGAACTCGGTCGCAGTTCACAGTTTGTTCACAGACAAATCCTGCTGCTCAGGTTGTTTGCAGCTCTTTCTTCTCAGAAAGAGCCTGCTCAGCATGTCCAGGTGAGGCAGAGCTCTCACATCAGCCTGGGCATCTCAAGCAGGGAGTTAAAGGCAGAGCTGATGGGGGAGAGCTGAGCTGTGACAAGGATGCTCCTCTCATCCCTGCTCCACAGGGCTTCAAAGCCAGTGGGTGCAAATTATTCCTGGTGCAGGGATGGAGGAGCCCAACCCAAGCCCCAGGGAGGTGGAGGAGCTCAAGGAAAGACCCATCTGTTCCCCAGGTCTCTGTCAATGCTTCCTCAGAGTCCCAAATCTGTGTTGGGCTTTTGGACCTGGAGTTTGATTGTTGGAGGGGGCAGCTTGGTCTGGATCCATCCTGGTTTTCCAGCAAACATTGGCCCATGGGCTGTTTTGCTTCAAAAATAAGAATAAATCCATGGCCTCTCTTGGCCTGGATGCAAACCTGGGGAAATGTGACTTGTAGGGCTCTGGTTGGTCGGAGTTTCAGGCTTGTTGAAGTCTGGGGGAAAACGAGGAGGATGAAATGAAGGAAGAAATAAAACAAAGTCCAGCTGGAGCCAATGGATGTGACTCAGGTATGGGCCAGGTGCTCCATTTGGGGATCCTTCCCGTGTCCCCGGGCATCTGGGATGGTTTTGGGGACAATTTGGGTCCCCATCCTAGAAAGGTGTTCATGAAGGGGAAAGAGCTTTGCTCTGCTTTGCTGCCCTGGAAGCTCCATGGGGTTTTGGGTACAAATGTGGCAGCAGCACGTGGACAAAGGCCTGGAGTGACAGGACAGGGGGAAGAGCTTCCCACTGCCAGAGGGAAGGGTTAGATGGGATATTGGGAAGGAATTCCTCCCTGTGAGGGTGGGCAGGCCCTGGCAGACGGTGCCCAGAGCAGCTGTGGCTGCCCCTGGATCCCTGGGGCTGCCCAAGACCAGGCTGGAGCACCCTGGGACAGTGGGAAGTGTCCCTGCTCAGGTGGCACTGGATGGGCTTTTAAGTTCCTTCCAACCCAAACCATTCCAGGATTCCGGAATCTCCAGTGTGGAGACCCTGGGGCTGCAGCTTTGGGTTCCTCTCCGCTGTGCCCGAACTGTGCCAGGGACCACAAACCGGAGCCACGGCCCCTCGTTGTCACCTCCCGGGGCCGGGACAAGCGGGGAAACCCCTCGGACTCGGGGTCTGGCCGCAGGCAAGGAATTCCCTGTGGATTGCGGGAGGCAGCGGGATGGAGCGTGGGCGTGATTCCGCCCCGGCTCCGCTCCC
>VZRX01006995.1:2133-16769 GCA_013398075.1 Notiomystis cincta
CGGGCCGGGCCGGAGCTTTCCGCGTCTCTGCTGTTCACGAGCCGTGGCGCGCTCGGCCGGGGCAGGGCTGATTTCGGTGCGGGGGCAGCCGCGGGCCGCTCGGAGCCCGCCCGGGCGGGAGGCGCAGGAGCTGCCGTGGTTGCGCCGCCGCTGCCCCGGCAGTGCCCCGGACGGCCGAGGTCTGATGGCCGGGAGAGTCCCGGGCCGAAGTCCTGGTGCCAGCTCATCGCTGACGGCGCTGCTGCCCGTGCCGAGCCTGCTGTGAGCAGGCAGCGCCCTCGGAGCCCCCGTTATCGGCAGCCTGGGCTGCGCTTCTGCCCGGGCTCCGGCCGGACAGCGAGGCGGGCCCGGCCCGACAGTCGCTCTCGGCCGCTCAGGGGTGCCTGTTAACCTGGCTGCTCTAAAGCCACATGCTGGCCTGTGAAATCTGGGCCGTGAATCCAGCAGGGGAAGCTGCCCAGGCAGTCTGTCCAACTCTGTCTATAAAAAGTGCTAAAATAACTTGCTTTTAGCAGGTCTTTTACATAAATTGAAACTAAACCGCTTTGTTTTCCAGTAATTGAGAGAGCAATTCACCTTCAGCAGGTTTTTAAGGAGTTGGGGTTCACGTAGGTGTCTGGAGGCACCAGTGCCTCGGAATGATGTTACTGGTGGGAACCTCCAGGTTCTGGACCGAGCTGCAGAACTGGCCCGTTTGTACAAAACCATTTTTTAAAACGATACATTGAGCTCTCAGAAGAGATCAGATTCTTTTTCCAAATCTCATGTGTTTTTATGGTCTGCATTGAAGCCCGTCTCAGCTTCTCCTTGAAGAAGACTCCTGTGGCTATGGCAGTTTGCTGTGGGCACTGACAAGTCTATTTTTAAACCTTCACTTTTCTTTTGTTTCCTGTAATACGATCTTTGCTACGATCCTTATACTCATCTTCTGAGGGACGGTGGTGACCTGGAATGCAGCAGGCACTTTGCAAATACTCTCGGAGCTCTGTCCTTGAAGGGCTGGAGCCGTTTGAAGAGTGCTGGGGTGCCTTGCAATTGAAATGGGAAAGCTGGAGTGCTGGCTGTGGAGAGCTCTCAAGTGCACGCTGGGGCCTTTGATGGCCGAAACTTTTTATTTTTTTGAGGAGGAGGTGTTAGAGATCTGTTTTAAGGGAACAAAAAGTTCCTGTATGCGCTGTGCTCTCCCCAGGAGGTGTTAAGTGCGTGCAGTGGTTTCAGAGGTTTGCCTTCCCTCAGGATTTGTTTGCTGGGATAAGACCTGCATTCCTCTCTTGCAGGGGGTGGGTGTGTGCTCCTTGCCCAGTAGCAGAGGACTGGGAGTAGTCCCTAACTGTGAATCTCTGCCTCTTTGTCTCCTCGCACTGAGGGAGAGGTGTGTTCTCTTCTGTCTTCATTTTGGGACTTTAAGGCCTGTTGCTGTGACTTAGTTCGTGCCTCAGCCTTCTCAGTTGGTAAATAATCAGCTCTTACAGGCCTAAATCCTGGTTAGTACAGAATTATATCAGGTGAGGCTGTTATTTAAATGAAAGAACTTGAGGGGGGGGGAAAAACCTGTTAGATATTTTTACTTTTAAGTCTTATAATGTGTCTCAAAGTTTCAAGCTGGGAAAGGGAAATCCTACTGACCTGATGCTGATGATGTTTCCAGAGGTGCTGCTGGCATTCTCTAATGTTCCTAAGTTCCACTGACCAGGCCAGCTGGGTTTTTTTAATGATTTATTTAGTTATTAGGAAATAAATTTAGAAAATTATTTATTAGGAAAGTATTTTAGTTGCAGAGCTGTTGAGTTTGTTGCCTGATGTTTATACTCTGTAGAGAATAGGATGGCTGTGTTAGTTACTGGCAAAAGAATTGGTGAAGACCTGTGTAGTGTGTGTAGAGGTTCAGCCTCACCCTCCATGGACACCACTCAGAAAGTGCTTTTTGCCATACTGTGTTCCTGGAGCTTGCAATTCAACATGATTTGAGATACGAGAATTTTACTGTATGCCTTAGTAGCTGAATATTTGATATTCCAGTGATTGTTCACTCTTCTCCTAACAAGTATGAGGCTGGTTGCATTTCTTCTGCTGAGGTGACCTGCTGAAGATCACCTCTAACACTGAGTAGAAAGATCCTTTTGCAAGAGAATGCAAGTGTGTGGAGGAGCTGAGGTGAAAGGGGAGGGCTAAATATAGGCTTTTTCTGTAGAACTTATCTGCTTTTGAGGCTGGCTTTCCAAATGGAACTGGTGTCTTCCCAGCCCTCAGTGAGGGTAGGAAGAGAACATGGGCGGGGGAAAGAACACCCGTGGGGTGTTGTGGGTGGGTTGTGTTTGTGGTTTTTGTTTTTTCCAGCCAGCTGGTACTCTGAAGTCATGCTTAAATTTAATGAAAGCCCGATGCTAAAATAGGATCGAGGGACAGCCGTTGTGAAATAATTAGGCACCCGTTCAGCCCTTCTTGTCCCTGCCAAAATAAAGCTACTTCACTTCATTTACATTCTTGGTATTGGAGCTCTCAAATGGGCATCTGATACCTGCTCTGGTGTGTATCAAGAGGTTAAAATCTTGTCCCACACACCTGTGCAGCTGTCAGGAGCTACACAGATTGCAGTGGTGGTGCTGAAGGCGGGTGATTCCTGAGCGCCTCTGTGAATGAGGCTATCAGGGAGATGCGGCAGGCTGGCCTCAGCCAGGGCGTGCACGTGGATTAGGGGATGGATTAGTTACTTCAGGACCCGAGGGCAGTCAAGACTCAGAGAGTTCAAGAGCATCTTAGTTACAGAGATATCCAATGCTGTCAAAACCCTCACCTTTTGGGCACTGATGTGGCCACGTCCTGTGGGCACACGTTGGGGGTGTAAGGCATTTATATCCTGTACATATCTGTAAAAATCAGGAATGATGGTGTTTTCTAGCAGCGTTGGAAAACTGAATTCACACGTGTTCGAAAACTGTTTTGGCATCACGAATTTTATAAAATGTTGTTCATTACAAAATGTACAGAATTCCATGGAAATGCTTTCAAGAAATTCCTTTTTTTCCACTATGTTTGCAGCCAAAACCTGGTTTAGAGTAATGCTTTCAGAAGCACAGAAGTGCAGTCCAGTAACAGTAAGTGGTTGTAGTGCAGTAGTTTTCTGTGTTATATTGGACCATGAGCTTGCATGTGACCCAGTCTCAGGTGATGGTAATTCCTTCCTAACATGTGGTCTTCTGGAAGAGCGCTCACAGGTTCCTGTTTGAGAGTGACTTACGTCTGGAGGTTGAGGTTGGTCAGAACACACTCCCAAAGTTCTCTGGTGAGAAGATCCACAGGGAACGAGCTGCAGCTGTAGAGTAGCCTTGAAGGCCACCCTTGCCATGGACTCCATGGGGTGCTGTTTTGTGGAAGGAGCACGAGGAGTGTGCCTGTGCTCCTAGTGCAGTCAGTGCGCAGCTGTTCCTCTGTGGGAGAAAGCAGCACTGCAGTTCAGGAGTGCCAGCGCTCTTTGCTGGCAGTGCAGCTGCTGCCATGGCCCTGGAAGGCCAGAGCTGACCTCGTGGTTCACCTGCTCTGAGCACTCAACTTGAGCTGCTGGATCAGTGTGCCAGGTGTGCAGCTCCCTCTGTCACAGGGCTCCTTTGATGTGCTCTCTCCTTTCGGGCAGTGCCTGGCGCTGTTTGCTGCCCCGGTGCTGGCTGTGCCAGTGGCTGTGCCAGTGGCTCTGTGCTGTGCCAGTGGCTCTGCGCTGTGGCTGCTGTGCCAGCGGCTGTGCCCGGCTGTGCCAGCGCCTGTGCCCATTTGTGCCCGGCTGTGCCAGTGGCTCTGTGCTGTGCCAGTGGCTCTGCGCTGTGGCTGCTGTGCCAGCGGCTGTGCCCGGCTGTGCCAGCGGCTGTGCCCATTTGTGCCCGGCTGTGCCAGTGGCTCTGTGCTGTGCCAGTGGCTCTGTGCTGTGCCAGTGGCTCTGCGCTGTGGCTGCTGTGCCAGCGGCTGTGCCCAGTTGTGCCCGGCTGTGCCAGTGGCTGTGCCCAGTTGTGCCCGACTGTGCCAGTGGCTCTGTGCTGTGCCAGTGGCTCTGTGCTGTGCCAGTGGCTCTGCGCTGTGGCTGCTGTGCCAGTGGCTGTGCCCAGTTGTGCCTGGCTGTGCCAGTGGCTGTGCCCAGTTGTGCCCGGCTGTGCCAGTGGCTGTGCCCAGCAGCGTGCTGGGGCCAGGGCCCCCTGCACACAGGACTCTGCCAGCCCTACTGGGAACATGCTTTGCCTTCCTTGTGCCTGCTAATTGCTGTGCTGGTGTGGGCTCTGAAACACCTCACAAGCCCCCCAGATCAAGGTACCTTATCTCAAGGGATGGAATTCTGCTTGAATACAAAGGCATTGTGAGTCCCTAAGCAATTGGGATAATCAGTGTCCTTCAGCTCCATGGTATCTTCAAGCTTAGGACCTGTTTTAGTTTCACAGGACGTTGGCTCAGCCTGGTTTTGCAAGACTGTGTGAGGTGGTGTGTAAATAAACTGACTTGCCAAGGGGAGAAATGGTTAAAAGGAAATACTATAGAGGTCTTAAAGTCACAATTGACACGAGTAAATGGGAAGTGAAGATCTTGGATGATTTCTTATTGTGTAAGAAATGGGGAATACTGGGTATAATCAATTGTCAGCAGCTTTAAAATTAAAACCAATAGCTTTTGTGTAGTGCTTGTTTAAACTATAGACTGATTGCAGTGGGACATTCAGGAGACTTATTGTTCTTTTAAGGAATAGTTGGATCTGTTGGTAGGCCTGTGGGGGGCCAGTAAATGCAGTGATTCAGATACAGTTTTGGGCTTGGGAATTTACCTCTGACTGGGAAGTGTGGGGTTGGGGGCAGAGGAGGGTGGAAGAATGACTCTTTTATGCTTCTTCCTGAGCATCTGCTCCTGGCCACTTGTAGAGTCAGGTTATTGCTGGTTAGGGGTATGTGTTGTTGGTTGTTCCTCCTGTTGGTGTGCAGAGGCAGTTCCGTGGTTCTCGCCCCAGGAAGTCTGGTTGTCACTGCATCTCCCCTTCTGAAACACTCCTGGCAGGGTCAGACCAAGTCACTGTTCCCTGCCCACGATGCTGCTGGAAAGATGTGTCTGGAAGTGTCTGCAGCTTGGTGCAGAGTAACTCCAGTCTGTTTAGGGAAAGCAAGGCTCTGGCTTTCAAAGACCTCCAGTCTGGTGATTGTCCAAGGCTGGCTTTGGAGTTGTTTGTGTTGTCTGAAATGACCAAGATGGAGGTAGAAGATGGTGAGGGGGAGCACCAAAAGCTGTTACCTGGGCCTTTTTACAGAAGACATGTTGCCGCAACACTTAACCTTCTGTCCTGAGTGCCTGGAATGTTCCTTCTCAGCATGCTGAAGCCACAGATCATCCTTTGAATTGAAACTGGTAGGAGGACTTGTTCCTTGTCTCACAGAGAAGTTGTAGTGAGCTGTGCTCACTGGAGGTCGGGACTTTCTTGTTCTGACTGCAAACCTTACCTGTGCTAATGAGCTGCAGAGGAGAGCCAACAAACACCTCTCCTAATTGCAGGTCTGCTGTTAGCCTGGCAAGGATCCTGTGACAGCAGGAGCGGGCTGGCAGCCTTCGCCAGCCGCCCTTGGCTGCACGGATAGCTTGCAGGCTAGAAGTGGCTTCCCTTTGAAGTCCTGGAAGCTGCTGATCCCTGCTTGCAGGAGTTGGTGTGCCTCAGCAGGCCCCTTCAGCCCTTCCCCTGCACGGCTTGGAGTTCCTGGCTCAGTGGTTTGAGGCACTTGGGGCTGTGGTTGTGCAAACCTTTTTGCCAGCTACTAATGGCAGGGGAGTAAGTAGTCCTACTTCTCCATGTGCTGTTCTTTTTCCTGGCCATGTGATCCTCTGGATAAGGCATTCATTTGGTTAAACCTTAGTCTGCCTTGCCAGGTTGCTTCTAGCCCAGGTTAATTCCTGTTTTTTTCCTTGTGCTGGTGCTAAGGAGGGATTTCTGAGGTATGAGTGGCTGAGCAGACGCAGAGGGCTGTGAGCTGCCTCCGAGTGCTTGTGAAGGCTGCTGCCTTGCTTGAGTGGGAGTATTTAGTGTGCCTTGGCCTGGTGGACCTGCTGGAATCACTCCCCAGGGAGAGCTCCTGCGGGCTTCCTTGCTGCTGGCTTGCTCTTGGCTCTGGCCATGACACAGGGCGTGCTCAGACACACATTTTGGCAGTCCCACACGCCTGCCTGCCCTCCCTTCTCTGCGGGATGGGGAGCAGCCTGGCCCCCAAGGTGCCACTCAGGGGACCAGAGCTGCCCGTGCTGCTCAGCCTGCCAGGGCTGGTGGTGTCCTACGCTGTCAGGTGCTGTGGAATGGGAGGTAGAGGAGATGAGAGCAAAATCTCCCTAGGAACAAATGTAAAATTAAACAAAATGCGTGTTTGTATTAGTCAGCCTAAACCAGACTGTGCTATTTAGGGCTCTCCATTGCAATAAACTTGTCTCTTGTATTTGTGTGGGAGGACTGCAACAATTAAAGATGTTTTAAGGCTGAATCTTAAAAGAGAAAACAAAATGAAAAGATAATGGTTTGATTTAAAAGAATATTAATTGTATTGTATTACGTTCAAGTACTCCTGTGTTAGAGAAGAGATCGGTGATACGCTGCAGGTTGATTTTTGGTAAAGCTACGTCCATGCTGCATGTTCATATTACACATTAAAATTCTTCTTGGTTTCATAAGGAGTAATTTTTTTTTTAAAAATCCATTAAATTGCAGCTTTTACTGCTGCGGGAGAATAAACTGCCTGCTGCAGCTGCAGTTGTGGGTAGCAGCCTGCTAAAATATTGACTTTGATGGCATGGGCTGGGTAAATCCCAGGCTAGAGTGATAAACAACATGGAGAATAAAACTTTTCCTTTCCCTAGAACAGAACTTAAAGACTAACTAGCAAAAAAGGTAAAAGGATAAAAAAGTATGTGCACAGGATGATAGATGTGAGTGGAACCAATGGAAAAAATGAGTAGAAAAAGGACTATTCCAGCTGATTTTGGTATCTGGAGGATGATTTGGCACCGGAGTTTGTGGCAGTTGATCTTGTAGGATTACACTGTGTGCTACTCCTTATTTTCTGCTGTCAGAACAAAACCATGTACAACTTGTAGTGCACCAGTCTGAGTGTTAAATTAATGAATTCCTATCTCCTTAGGAGGGGAATTACATTAAGTTGTGCATTTAAAAAAAGAAAGCTATTTTTAATTTGACTTCTAAATACTGGCTCGAGTTAAATAGTAAGAAAGAGCAGTTGGGATGTACCCTTAGCGCATGAAAAAAGTGTTGATCCTTGTGAATTTAAAAAAAACCCACAACAAAACAGAGGGGACCGTGTGCTTTTGGTGATGGTGATTACAATAGAAAAATAAATATTTGGGAAACTTAGGAAATTCTTTTCTGTTCATTCATCCTTACATATTGAGCATTGATCTATGTAACTTTTATTCCACTTGACCTTTATTTTTGGATTGAGTTGCAAAAGCTGTCTAGATCCTGAGTCTAAATGAACTGTTGATGATGCAAATTGCCACGCAAGCCCCTTTTTACTCCCGCCGTTCCCCTTCTTAGGGGTGGCTGGGTGTGCCTGAGGCGTGGGACCGTGTGTGCTCTGTGCTGGCTCAGGACTGAGCTCCTGCCGGAGGAAGCACAGGCTCTTTGCTGTCCTGGTCCTGTCGGGGGCAGACCCCTTCAGCTGGGCGGGACAGCGCCCTGCGCCCAGAGCCGCTCGCAAACGCCCGTCTCTGGGAGCAAAGGTACATCTTTGTGGTCAGCATGAAGGTTGAATTGTTTGAGTGCTGGCTCTCCTCCAGCTCCTCTGCATAATTTGAGCCCGACTCTGGCCAGAAAGAAAGGTTTAAGTTGTTTCAAGCCACCGGGGTAGGAGAAGAAGCTCCACCTAAAAGGCTGCTCAGCAGCGTGGTCTGTGTTGCCCCCACATCCTGCTCTGTGAAGATGTGGCTGGGAGGTGCCTGGTGGCTTCCTTGGGCTTTCTTCCCTGTCTCTTCTCATGGATCCTGCCCTTGGCTTTTGCTGTTGAGCCTGTGCACTTCTTAAACTCTTGAACAACTCCTCGGCATGGCTTTTGCTCTCTCACATTAGTTGGCCGTCAGTTGGGCCTTTGCAAATGTGCCAGAAATGCCACGTAGACACTTTTGTGTGTGTTTGTGGACCTGGCATGTTTGCATCAGCCTCCAGTAAAAAATAATCTGAGTAACATGTCCCATCTTGCCTAAACAATAGGGTGTTTTTTTCTGTCTTGGAGTAGGTATTTTACACATTTGTAAGACTCATGTCATACCTCTAAAGCAAAGCTGGGCATGGTTCTGCAAAACCTGTTCTGAAACCTAAACCTATTTATTCCCTTCCCTCCATACAGCTTCCTTATGACACAAGTAATATTTTGAAGCATGAGTAAATCAATATAGCTGTTCCTAAATTATGGAAATAAAAACCTAAGCACCATCAGAAGTCTGAAAGAAATACGGTATTTCCATGCCTGATGGAAAAGCATCATATTTTAATGAGTGGAGAAGTCTTTGACTTCATCTTTTTGGTTGGGATTTGATCCTGGACATTGTTTAGACATTTAAAGAAAATATGTATTGGATTTTCACGTGGAATGGTATCCAGGACTTTGAGGGAACTTTGCCTTGTTTCTCCATTAGGAAAGCCAAAATGCTGTGCAGTGAGGAGCCAGAACCACAAACTGGATTTTGAAGCTCAGTTTTCTTACACAGTACCTGGAATCTGTGGTGAGGAATTGGTGTTCCTGAGGCTGCAGTGCAGTTTTATGCCTTCTGTAACAAAGGATCTGTGAGGAGTAAAACCTACTTTATTTCCAGTCTGGGGATTTGTAAAACTTTGACATGCAGCCCAATTATAATTATGTTGGTTTAGTTCCCAAAGTGGATGCTCTTTCTTCTAAAAGAGGCCCTCCTGTGTGCAACCAGGAGTATTGAAGGCCCTGAAGTGTTAGTGTTTGAATGGTTTTGGCTTAGCTTTAAAATAAGTATCTACTGGATATGGAGCTCTGGGGAGTGGACTACAGCAAATGGAAAAGGTGAATTAACTGGAAGCTGTTCCGCAAGGCTGGGTCCATAGAGCCACAGCACAGCAACACAGCACAGATGGAGGCAGAAGAAAGGCTTTTTGAGAGCTTGCTTCTATTTTGAGTCTGATGTGAGGTACATGCAATTCAGGGGCTGCTGTTCCTCTGCACGGGGTTCTGTTTCATTTTTCTTGCTCTGCAGCATCAGTCCTGTGTGGCCAGAGCAAGTTCCCTGCGAGTGCTGCACTGCTCCCACGAGGAATAGTGAGAGCCATTCCTGGCAGCTTTGGGAAGACTGCAGTGTTTGTCTCCTGCTACTTGGTGGTTCTTTTGAGATCTGAGTGAAAACACCAACAGGTTCCCTTCTTGAAGGCAGAGAGTCACAGTTTTTCCTGTCTGTGATGGAAATCTGGGAAGAGGAGCCTGTGTGCTCCTTCAGGGGTGTGTGTGCCATAGGGTGACTGAGCAAAACAAATTGGCAAATCCTTGTTTTTCTGGAGAGGGAGGGAGCCTCACACGTAGCTTTTGGCTGCCTCCTGGTAGGAATTCACTGCCTGTGAACTGAAAGTGGCCCTGCCACTGGGGCTGCAGGGTTTATGGGGTGAGGAGCCCCTGTGCTGGGAGTGAAGGTGGTCTCTGCTGTTGGGTCTCCTAAAGGAGAGTTCTGGAGAACCAAGATGGTGTTTGGTAACTGGAGGGTCGATGTGAAAGAGGGACCCTGCTTTGTGGGATTCGGGTGTCACCGTCAGAGGAGGGAGTGCACAGGGCCAGGCATGCAGCAGTGTCTGAACAGGGAAAGTTCCTGCTTGTCAGCTGTAATTGGTGCTGTTCACCTCTGCACACGCTTCATGTTCTCAGGATGGATAAAGCAGTGGCTGGAAACACGTCAGTGGGGTCTCGAGGGGGCTGCCTGGTTCTGCTGGCCACAGCTCACTGGTCGCTGTGGTGCCCCAGCATCACGGTGAGGTCCTTGCTGGCGAGGCAGGGGAAACGTGATGGCAAAGGATGGCTGTGTTTGGCCTGCGGTGGCCTCGCCTGAGAAGTTCCCAGTAGCACATGTGGTGCCTCGCGGAGTGGGGACTGTGGATTTGGACAGCTTTTCCTTGCTAGGGGCTGCGAGGGCTCTGCCCTGGGGTGTGGAGGCTGGAGAGCACAGGCCTGTGCTGGGCTGCCTGGCCAGGCCCTCCTGGGGCGCTCTGGGGTCCCCCAGAGAAGGACAGCTCAGGCAGCAGGAAGTGACTGTGTGGAAAAGGTTTCTGAAATGCTGGCCAGTGAGAACACGAAGGGAAGTGAACCCAGACCAAAGTCACAGACAGCACTGACCCAGAGGCTGTAAATGAAGTCTCCGAGGGCTTGGTGTGCCAGCAGTGGGAAAGGATACCAAATGTGGGTTTTTTTCTCAAAGTTCTGAAATATTCTTCCAAAGATCTTAGGGCTTTTTTGACATGATTGATCTTGTTCAGTCCCACAGGTGTGTTTGGTTGTACGTGAATGAGGGTTTCTTCTGAACTTGAGTTCATAAAGACATATTAATTAAAACATGAATGTTGGACAAGCCAAAAACACTTGCATGTCATAATAGTTTGAAAGATGTCTGTAAGTGTGTTAGCTGACAGCTTGATGCAGCTTGCAGGTTTTACCCAAATTGTTCTTAGGACCACAGCTGAAAGCAAAAAGTGCTTAATGTGCTACCTTCTTTTTGGGAGTTAATTAGGGGTCAAGAGGCCACAGTAGCTGCTGTGTGGAGAAGCAAACGGAGGCCGAAGGAAATATGCTTGTATGGCCAATCTGAGTTAGAGCTGAGCATGAAGGGAGGTTTTCTGATGTAGTATTTGGTCAGTTTCCTGAGACACCAAGGAAATATTTGAGGATCTGATCTTAAAGGGAGATGTTGTTGATTCTCTGATCTTGAAAGGCCACTTTCTTACAAAACAAACAAACAAAAACCCCACAAAGAACTTTTCTGTTAAAGTAGTTTACAGTGTTTAAATACAGCAAAGGAACACGGTAAATATTTTCCATGTAAAACATGCAAAAAAATAATGTCTGATTTTATTCTGAATTAAGAACTAGCAAGGTAAACCTTAGAGCTTTTTGAAAAGATTTGAGGAAAAAATGAGATTTGCATTGCTGAGCTGACCCTCCCCTGAAGGTCCTGCAGAAACAGGCGGCACCTTCAGGGCTGTGCGTCTGGAGTATAAAAGTTAAAATTACTTTAAATGGCTGAACTGTTTTGGGTTTAATTTAATTTGTGTTTTTGTTTACTTGTTTTTCATAACACCCCACAGTAAGTGCTAAATAAAGTTTGTTAAATGCTCAACCCAGCTGCATCATGAGGAGGGTTTGAAGGTGATTGAACACTCCCTCCCAGTGTCACACGTCAGAGGTTTCTGAAGAGTGTTTCAGATCTTTCACAGTGCCATGGTAGTGTGGCTGGTGAGGGCCATCCACTGAGACTCCCCAAAGCAGCAGAGCTCATCTGTGAGCTGAGACCAGGGTGGTCTTGTCTCCCCCTGCCCAGGTCACCCAGACAAGCTCACCTTGCTGGCTTGGGCCAGGTCACTTCAGGAGCTGCAGGTCCCGTGTCCTTGGGCTACTGATTGGCCATACTGGCAAAAGGCCTTGATAATTTTCCTTGCATAATTAGCACAACCAAGCCACTGTAAGCCTGTTTTCCAGTTAAAAATAATCTTTAAAATATTGTATTTATAAGAGTGAATACTCAAAAACAAATGTATCCTTTTTCATAAAACATGGGGACCTGAGTTCCTAGGTGTTGGAGTAGAGGGATAGAGAGGGAAATGGTCTTTAGAGACTTTATTTAGTTAATCTTAACAAGATGTTCATTTGTGTTCAACAGCAGTAATTAAACCTTTCTTAGAAAAGAACAAAAATAAGTACAAAACCAAACCTAAAATGGGTTATTTAAATTTTATTCAACTTCCTAACTTAAATCATGTTGATTAACTTGGAAGCATTTAAATACACACCAAAACTTGAAATGAATGTTCCACCTGTAAAAATGTAAAATGCTGTTCTGAAAATTTCAGGTAACCAGGTAAAATTCTAAATGCTTGGGTTGGGGGAGATTTTTTGTTTTGTTTGTTTTAAACCTTGAATTTTGAATCCTTTTGCTCACACAGTTACTCAGTTTGGCTTATTTTTCATTTCTGTAGCTATTTTTTTCCTGGTAGTAGTCCAAAGAAACTTCCATCCGAAGTAGACCCCTGCTCAAGTGGAGTGAAATGCTCCATGTAGTGCTGAAGTCAGTGAGTGTGGTGTTCCTTGCTGGGAGCAGCTTGTGCAGCCTGGCTGGATTTTCAGATGGCCAGGGGTTGCTTTCTCCCAGGGAGCCGTGCAGACCTGCAGAGAGCTCTGGCTTGTCCAGCCCTCCCTAGAATTGCTAGTTTGGCAAGTCTGCCCCTGGGAAGTTTACCACAGAATTATTTTGAAGCTGTTTGATTTCTTTGCAGCCCTGCTGTGGGAACTCGGTGTTTTTGGGTTTGTTTTGTGGCTTGTTCTGCCTGCTCCGAGCTGGTGCTGCTGGTGCCTCTGTCATGGTGCAGTGACATCTCAGGCCTTTGCACGGGTGACAGCAGAGCTGTTCAAACCTCTCCCATCTGCTCCTCATCTGTGGCAGGTGAGCTGGGGCTGTGTTGATATGGTCAAATACAGACCATGGAGCAGAGCCCCTGCCTGGAATTTGTGTTCCCAGCAGTTTGCAGACAAGACTTGCCCTGTGCTCCAGGCTTACCTGTGATGCTGAGAGGAGCCTGTGTGCCCCGGGTTGTATGGAGGTGGGACAGTGGCAGGAGTGCAGAGCAAGGGGACTGAGTGCTGAGTGCTGCAGGGACATGTGGGATTTATGGCTGCTGGAGGAGGTAATGTACAGTTGCAGGTCCAAAAATAGGTGTCCCTCTGAGCAGCTGCGGCTGAGCAGTCATCTCCTGGCAGAGCTCTTAGCTAAAGCTCAGTTGTTAGTAGTGGGATTTCTTGCAGCAGTGTGTTTGTATCAGTAGGTCAATGTTAAGTGGTGTCCAGCAACCCTTGTCTTCCCTAAATGATCACTTGGGGACCCTTGGAGTGAGTGAAGATGATTGATTATGGTGTTAAGGGGAACAGAAAAAGAGACAAAATCAGAGTGCTTTTCTTGGTTAAGTAGTTTTGCCATGTAACTTGTGTCAGTAGCTGCAGTTCAGTTTCCTGCATGGTCATGAAGTGGGTATTGGGAGAGTGCTGCTGCAGTGCTCTTTGAATTCAGGGAGAGCAGATTTTGTTTGACTGCATAAATGTCTCTTCATGAGAAACAAATCCGACCAACAACCGACTTCACACAGCGACTCCCTGGCTTTAGCTTCAGACTCTGCTAGCCCAGGTTGTGATTACCCTTTCTCTGGGAAGCCATGAGGAATGTTAGACCTGTCCTGAAAATGGCCAGAGAGACGTGCAGGAAGTCCTTGCCATCAGATCATAGAGGGTCAGTTCAGCCCGAAGCTCTGGTACAGAGGAGCTCAGTCGTGTCCACATTCGTGGTGAATGTTCCCAGACAATGGGCTGTGCAGATCAGTAGGGGTGACTTCTGTTTTTACCAGTTCATGCTGTCAACTGAGTTCATATTATTCAGTCAGTTCTGAGGGCTCTGGAGATGATTTAGTAATTCCTGTTTTTTTCAGTCTACTGTCAGAAAAATAATGTATTAAAAGCATTGATAGAGAATTCATTTATTCAGCTCAGATCTGCTTGTTTGCTGGCAGTGCTTAGCTTCCTTTGGAGTGCTTGGCTGCTGCAGGGCAGGCTGGGGACCCATGGGGACAGGGGCTGGGTGGGCCAAGTGTTGCTGCTGCTGAGTACCATTGCTGTGAGTTAATCCTGCTTTTCAGAGGGGAAATGGCTAATATGTGAGTAGATGCCTTGTGAACAAGCAACAGCTGGGTGCAAAGCAAAAATCTGCTAAAACATGACTAATTTCTGAGTGTTGCATAGAGTTTTTGTCTGTATTCAGCAGCAAATTACCATTTGAGCTTATGCTGCTGTTGCTTCACTGGAGCTGGCATGAGCTGTGTGTTTGAACTGATGGTCATTGCTATGAGACTGTCAAAGCATTGGTACAATGTGGGGGTTGGCTCTCTGTCCTTCCACTTGCAGCACGGCCGATTCCGTTCAACGAGAACTATTTTAATTGGGTTCCACTCTGTGTAATGTTAAAACTCTGATGCTAGGCACAGAAACCCGTGACACTTGTTTTGTTCATTCCTGAAAACATACACTTCATTCTGCTTTGGCCATTCAAATTGGTTTTACATGATTGTCAGCTGAAAAGAATACTGTGATTGGCAGCAGCATGGCAGCTTCCTGCAGCCCGGGACCAGCAGTGGGGTAGCTCGTCCAGGGGGGCTGGGAAATGAAAATTCCTGCTCTGAGAGCATTGGTTGCTTAGCAGGTGGCAGCGTGGCCTTGGGGAAGGGCTGGCCTCGGCAGGCAGCTCTGCGTGCTGGGTGGTGGGTGCTCGGCAAAGCCGAGCTGGGCCCCTCTGGAGAGCAGCCCGGCCACCATCACCTGTCCCTGCTGTCCCTGAGCGCCCAGCTGGGCTGGAGGGGTCCGGGA
>VZRX01006999.1:0-19603 GCA_013398075.1 Notiomystis cincta
CAAGATCATCCCACGACACAGATGCCAATCTCCCGGTGCCCCCGTCCTGAGCCCCTCGTGTACAGCTGGGAGACAAGGCAGGCGGGTCCTCCTGCAGCAGGCCTGGCCCCAAGTGCCCCACAGCCGGGCTCCTCCTTCCATTCCATCCAGACTGGAGCCCCAGAGCAGCAATTTCCTAATGCCAGTCACCTCCTTCTGCTCCTCTCCTCACTGGTTGCTCATGGGCAATATCCTCTCCTGGAGAGAACCCCTCGTGTTCTTCCCCATCCCTGTCACCTCTCTGCAGCACAGCTCTGCTCCCCGCCACGGAGGGATGGGTTATGACAATCCACATTATCCCTCTCCCGTTTTGGGGTGCTCCACTCTCCAAAGGGCTGTGAGAAGGCAGAGCTGCTGTGGCCTTGAGGCAAAGCTGCCCTCCCTGCAGGCAGAGGAGAGGCTGCTGGGAGCAGGTTTTCACTGGAATTCACTGCAGAGAGGAGACTTGGTCTCTGTGAAATACAGACAGTGTTACCAGAGTTGTGTTTTTATTTGCAATACCCCTGTTCAGTCCATGAAACTGTCAGTCCCCAGAGTTGTGTGACCCTCTGAGACTCCCCAGCTTTCACTGTTGAACCAGTGTGAGCCACAGCTTTGCAGTTATGGAGACAAGAACTGTGGACACAAACCCAGAAACATGACTGTGCTCTCCTTGGAGGGTCTGCAAGGGGAGTGTGGGGGTTTTCCTCTTGTGATATCATCTGCTCAGCCCATAACCCTTTTGGGAACGTCAGGAAAATCTCTCCCAGCTCCCAGGCTGTGATCCCAACGAGGGCAGCTGCTCTGAATGGAGCCCCAGGGTGTGCTGGGTGTGCAGTGCCATCCAGAGGTGTCCTGAGAGGAGTGGGGCTGGCTGTGCACGGCCACGCTCCCTTAGGCACACTTCAGATGCATAAGTGACTTGTTTCATGCTGAGATGCCCCTCCCAGAGCATCCAGTGGTCACTGAGGAGCTTCTGCCCCATCCCAAGGCAATCCCTCCTGATTAACCACACCTGGAATTGTGTAAAATAATCCTCCCTGCAGGGAAATTCCCTGTGACTCTGTCTGCAGGGTCCTGCCAGGCCCTTTCCTTGAGTGTTCCCTGGGGCTTGTCCCTCCTCTGGGATATCTCAGCCCACCCTGCTCCTCACCCAGTAGCTGAGTGGACAAGGAGGAGAAAGAGAAAGGGAAACCACAGAATGCCAGACTGGTTTGGGTTGGGAAGGACCTCAGAGCCCACCCAGTGCCACCCCTGCTGTGGCAGGGACACCTCCCACTGTCCCAGGCTGATCCAAGCCCCAGTGTCCAACCTGCCCTTGGGCAGCCACAGCTTCCCTGGATCCTGGATCCCTTCTCTGGATCCTTCTCCCTGGAACCTTCTCTTCTCCAGGTGAACCCCCCCAGCTCTCCCAGCCTGGCTCCAGAGCAGAGGGGCTCCAGCCCTTGGAGCATTTTGTGGCCTCCTCTGAACTTGCTCCAGCACCTCCATGTCCCAGTTTTGGGCCCCCAGAGCTGCAGGTGGGGCTCATGAGGGCAGAGAAGAGGGGCAGAGTCCCCTCCCTGCCCTGCTGCCCTCGCTGTGGGATGACCCAGGACACAGGTTGTGCACCCTTGGGCTCTCCCTCACTCCCACCCTGCCATCTCCCCCCAGACCTGGCTGTTCTCCAGCTGTTCCCCACTCACAGCAAGTCTCTTCCTTCACTTAATCATTGACAGCACCACGAGTCTTCCCAGCAGTCGCTGTTTGCTTTGCTCTGTTTGACTTTCCACAGCAGCGCCCAAAGCAATAATGGACAGACCAATTTTTCTGCAAGTGCTTTCCAGCTGTCCTTGCCTTTCCCCATCTGCATTTCCTCAGCCCTGGACCTGCACACCATATTTGCCATCCCAAAATTCCATTTTGCCAGCAAACAGTGTGAGCTGTCAACATCCCCCTCTCACCAGCACCAGCACACATGGGTTAGTTCAGGAGTTCCAGATGCTCCCAGGGATGTGAAGCTTCTGCTCTGGAGCCAGGCTGGGAGAGCTGGGGGGGTTCACCTGGAGAGGAGAAGGCTCCAGGGAGAGCTCAGAGCCCCTGGCAGGGCCTGAAGGGCTCCAGGAGAGCTGGAGAGGGACTGGGGACAAGGGATGGAGGGACAGGACACAGGGAATGGCTTCCAGTGCCAGAGGGCAGGGCTGGCTGGGATATTGGGAAGGAATTGTTCCCTGGCAGGGTGGGCAGGCCCTGGCACAGGGTGCCCAGAGCAGCTGTGGCTGCCCCTGGATCCCTGGCAGTGTCCAAGGGCAGGTTGGACACTGGGGCTTGGATCAGCCTGGGACAGTGGGAGGTGTCCCTGCCACGGCAGGGGTGGCACTGGGTGGGTTTTGAGGTCCTTTCCAACCCAAACCTTTTAATGATGATGAGTAAATGACACTGCCTTACCTAATTCTTATTCTGATCATCACTTGTGTTCTGTACCAATCTCACATTTTAGTCCCATGTCTGACATTCCTTTGGTGTCAGCTGACCCCTCACAACCCCCAGAGATTCAGCTGGGTTTTTTAATGGATTTGAAAGAGTTTTTCTCCCCAGGAAGGAGAAGTGTCTCTGCAGCAGCACAGCTTTCTTACCTGTAAAACTCCATCTGCTCTGCAAGACAAAAAACAGCTCTTAAGGAGTTAAAGCAGTTGAGGAGACCAGCTCTGAGACAGAGTCCAATCTGGGATGCTCTGATGCATTCCACTGAGATATTTTTCTTTTTTATAGTTTCCAGAGCTGCCACTGCTCTCCTCTGCTTCTGTATCCTGGGATTTCACCATCCTGTGAAAGCCCAGGGAACTTTCTTGTGACCCAACAGGAATGGTGAGATCCCGAGGGTGGTCACACGTCCACTGGAAATTTGCTGTCTTGGGAACTGGACATGGCTAAAGTTCTGAGCTGGTCTGAGAACACAGAATCCTCTGCCTACACCTCCATACCCACATCACCAGGCAGAGCAGCCCTTGGCTCTGGGCAAACATTCCACAGTCTCAGCCCTGAGAATGCAGCAGGTCGTCCATGAGGCCGGGACAAACTGGGTGTTTCAAGTGGGACACTATAAAGGGATACAGGGCTTCTCAAATGATGAGGAAACCTCCCAAATTGCAGCCTCTGAGTTTCCCCAGATCTGCACTGAGTGTCCCTCGTTTGGGGCCACCTGTGAAGTCCAGGTTCCCACGGCAGGAGGTGATGGCTTGATGTGGTCTGTGGAGCTGTGGAGCTCCTCTGCTCGACGGGAGCTGAGATCCTCTGTCAGTTCAGGCCAGGAAACTTCAACTCCTGACCCCAAACCCCATGCCCAGGCTTGGTCATGGAATCCCAGAACCGCAGGTTCCCTGAGGCTGGAAAAGCCCTCCCAGCCCCTGCAGTCCCATCTGTGCCCAGTGCCCACCTTGTCCCCAGCCCAGAGCACTCAGTGCCACCTCCAGCAATTCCCTGGACACCTCCAGGGATGGGCACTCCAAAGCTCCCTGGGCAGCCCCTGCCAAGGCCTGAGCACCCTTTCCAGGGAGAAATTCCTGCTGCTGTCCACCCTGAGCCTGCCCTGGCCCAGCCTGAGGCCGTTCCCTCTCCTCCTGGCCCTGTTCCCTGGGAGCAGAGCCCGACCCCCCCTGAGCCCCCTCCTGTCAGGGACTTGTGCAGAGCCACCAGGTCCCCCCTGAGGGATACAAGTGATCTGTGACAACAACACAAACCCATCTCTCCCTGAGCAGCACGAGGTTCTGAGTTCACTCAGCATCACAACTGCTCATGTATCAGTTATAAATTCCCCTGGATCTTTCTCCCATCCCTTCTGGAAGCAGAATCATCTGGTAATGTTTAGCCAGATTGAATTTTGACCAGTTTGATGACATCCCAGTGATTTATTTTGAAGAAATCATTGCAGAATTGCAGCATAATGTTGTTACTGCCTCTCCTCACAGCTCTGCCCTCATTTCCTTGCGCTGTTAGTGAGATGCCTGGTGCAATATTTTCCAAAAATCACATTATAACAGAGTGATAAAGGAGAATGGACACATTTGGCCTTATGAGAATGAAACTACTTCAAACTGCAGAACATAAGATCTGTTGAGGAGATCAAAACACAGACTTTTAAAACTTTTCAGTATTATATCCCTGGAAGTGTTCCAGGCCAGGCTGGACAGGCCTTGGAGCAACCTGGTCTAGTGGAAGATGTCCCTGGCCATGGCAGGGGATGGAATGGGGTGAGCCAAACTGGTCTGGGATTCTATGATTCAATATCCTGGAATTTCGGTGTCTTTAAACTTTGTGAAACAGGGTGAAGGCAAATGTGAAATTCATGCACCTCAACCCTGCCTCCTTGATCCATGTGTGACCAGGCAACCTGGAAACCCTTAAATTAATTCTTTCTAGGGAGGAAATCCTCTGGCAGAGCAGACCATAGCTGGCCCTGGCCCTGGCAAGCACCCAGATCCACCTGGCCCATTTTAGGCACCCAGGAATGCACTGGAAGCCCCAGTGGGCTTTTCAGTGACACTTTTTTGTTGCTTTGGCAGAGCAGGGGGCTCTGCCAGGTAATGCTGTGCCCTCTCCTCTGCCAGCTGTTCCTGGTGAGCTGTGCTGGGCGTGGGCAGCTCGAGGAGGGACCCACCACGACTGTGAGGAAGCCCCTTGGGATGGAGGCTTGTCCAAGAGTCCCCAGGGTGGTGCTGGGGTTGGGGATTGGGCTCTGCTCTCCTTGGCACCACCCAGCACCAGGGAGTTCCACAGCTTTGCCCGACACTCCTTCCCCATCGGGGTAAATTTATGGCATCCCAGCTGTTACTTAGAGAATGTCCCGGGCTGGAAGGGACCCCCAGGGACCATCCAGCCCAAGCCCTGGGACCCTGCCCTGGCCCAGCCCCAGGCGCTCCCTGGGTGCTGTCCCTGGCCCAGAGCAGAGCTCGGAGCTGTCCCTGCGCTGCCCCTCGGCAGGAGCTGCAGCCCCGGGGAGCTCTGAGCTCAGGCTCCTCCAGGCTGAACTGACCAAGTGACCTCGTGGGGCCCCTCCAGACCCTTCCCCATCCCCGTGTCCCTCCTCTGGCCTCTCTCTCAGAGATTTGGAGCCGTTCCATTTGCAGCTCTCAGCCCACACTTCCCACCTGGGGAGGTTTGGGACGCACTGGACCTGCCTGCCCCGAGCCTGTGCCTCAGCCAGTGCCACCCGGGCTGTGCCCCTGAACCTCTGTGCCCTCTCCCTTCAACAGGGCAAGCAAAACCTGGTGTTTGCAGATGTCTCTGGGACTGTTTGATTTTCCATCCCACGCACTAAAAGTGGAGTCTGCTGCCTGTGCAGCCTTCCTCCCTGTGCCCTGTGCGTTTTCTGAGCCCCTGTTGGGTTATTTCCCTGATGGACCAAGCCAGGCATTAACTGAGTCAATGTTTGCCCCTGCAGAGCTCATTCCCTCGGCAGGATGGGGCGTGGGGGCCACAGGGCTCCCGTGTGGCACTCATGGCAGCACAGGAAATTGGCTGATTCCACTTGGCTTTACCTGGGGCTTTGTGGTGATTTCAATCCAGGTCACCATTTCCCTCCTGGAGTGGGAATGTCCTCACCTCTGCACGAGCTGCACCTGTGCAGGTGCAAAAATACAGCTGAAGTGGGGGCACCTCCCTCTGTAATTCCTGCAATGGTCTGTGTTGAGGTCACCCTGTTGTTCATCACATGATGAATCCCAGAATCCCAGGATCCTGAGGCTGGAAAAGCCCTCCCAGCCCCTGCAGTCCCAGCTGTGCCCAGTCCCCACCTTGTCCCCAGCCCAGAGAACTCAGTGCCACCTCCAGCAATTCCCTGGACACCTCCAGGGATGGGCACTCCAAAGCTCCCTGGGCAGCCCCTGCCAAGGCCTGAGCACCCTTTCCAGGGAGAAATTCCTGCTGCTGTCCACCCTGAGCCTGCCCTGGCCCAGCCTGAGGCCGTTCCCTCTCCTCCTGGCCCTGTTCCCTGGGAGCAGAGCCCGACCCCCCCTGAGCCCCCTCCTGTCAGGGACTTGTGCAGAGTGGGAAAATGGAAAGGGAAAGGGAAAGGGAAAGGGAAAGGGAAAGGGAAAGGGAAAGGGAAAGATTTGTTTGGAAGGAACCTACAACAATTCAGTGTCTCAGCCTGACCACTCCAAGGAAGCTCCTGTTGAAATGGAGATTGTCAGAAAAGGAATTTTCAGCCCTGAGCAGAGACAATAAAGCAATACAGGAAAGGTCTGCAAAATGAAAAATGAGAAGGAGATGATCTATATGGAATCATTATTCAGCTTTACTCACACTATGTGAACCAGGAAGAGGAGAACACACCCTGAAAACATCAGCATATTAAAGATATATTAAAGAATATTTATAAATAGGTGTTTGGGGTCACTGTCAGTTCAAACCTTTCTATGATTTTAATCAAGTAAAAAAGTACTTTTTAAAATGAGCTTATAATGGAATTATGGAACTCCTCACTGCTGGATGTTGTGGGATCCCAAAGGATGTGTAAAATGATCAGACAAGTCCACAGGTGAGAGATTCTTTGTTTTCTATGAAACACGATGGCTGAGGTGCTGCCTCCTGCTCAGGAAACCTCTGCATTGATTGCCAGATGCTGGGACATGTGCCAAGGGGATGAGAAACTGAAAATTACCTCCCTAATTGGCCATTAATAGCCACTCTTTGCAGCAGGATGGCAAGAGCAAGGGTCCTTTGGTTTACTCAATGGAACAGAACTCCAGACTGGTTTGGATGGGGGGGGAACCTTAAAGCCCATCCCATTTCACTCCCTTCCACTAGAGCAGGTTGCTCCAACCTGGCCTTGAACTTTCCAGGTCTGGGGCAGCCACAACTTCCTTGACTCACCCACACTCCTACTGCACAGTGTGGGATTGTTTCATCTTGCCAGATGGGCTCCAAATCTTACAGTTCCTCTGATTTGTGCCTCAGGAGCTGCCCACACTGAGCTTCCCACAGGGAGGTCTCCCTGCTGTGCTCCCACCAAGCCACTCCTGCTTTTTTCTGCTTAATTCCCTTTCCCAGACACGTGGGTACTGCTCTGTCTGTGGAGGGAGGGGTGTGAGCAGCTCCCATCTATTTTCCCATCTCTAAGAAAACAACAAGAGCTTTCCCAGGAGCCCAGCTGGGGTGGGCACAGCCAGCCTGGCACTCAGCAGCCTGTGCTGGAGGGGTTCACGGTGTGAGCCTGAGCCAGACCTCGTGAACTGACTCTACAGGGCACAGCTCAGGGGTCAGTGCTGACAGGAGTGTGGGAAGGGAAGGAAAAGGGCTGGAGCTTGGTCATGGAACCACAGAATCCCAGGATCCTGAGGCTGGAAAAGCCCTCCCAGCCCCTGCAGTCCCAGCTGTGCCCGATGCCCACCTTGTCCCCAGCCCAGAGCACTCAGTGCCACCTCCAGCAATTCCCTGGACACCTCCAGGGATGGGCACTCCAGAGCTCCCTGGGCAGCCCCTGCCAAGGCCTGAGCACCCTTTCCAGGGAGAAATTCCTGCTGCTGTCCACCCTGAGCCTGCCCTGGCCCAGCCTGAGGCCGTTCCCTCTCCTCCTCTCCTCCCATGTGAAAACCTTTACAAGACCCCATCCCCATCCCTGGAGGTGTCCAAGGAAGGCCTGGACGTGGCACTCGGTGCCCTGGACGGGGTGACAAGGTGGGGTTTGGGCACAGCTGGGACTCAGGGGTCTTGGACACTTCTCCAGTCTCGGTGATCCTGGGGTTCTGTGGATTTCCTGCTCTCCACGGAGGGCAGTGCCCCAGCACAGATGGGTTTACAACTGCAGCAGTGTCTTTTAGGGCCAGAGGCTGCATTTTCTACAGACAGCTCACGTGACACAAACCCATTTGCTCTGCCTGGCCTGGTTCAGGCCCAGAAATAGTGGTGAAGTTCAGTTTCCACCCCACAGCTGAGAGGGCAAAGATAAACTTATTGCCACAAGACATCTTGACACAGACGGCTCCAGGGCCACCTGAGGGGACTGCCACTGCTGTGTTTGCCTTTGTAGTCTGCAGTTTGTTTTATTGTGCAATATATGATGATTTTAATTAAACATTTGGTGTCTCACCGGTCAAGGGGAGACAGCCAGAACTTCCCCTCTGTCTTTCCCTCAGAGCGATGCTGCAAGCACTCCTCCTGCAAAATTTATTATTTCCACTACAGATTTATCCTCCCAATAAAAATTACGTGTATTGCCTGCACTGTGGCTGCAGCACTGCCAGCCATAAATCACCGGGAGCCATAAACATGTCAGCAATAAACTACCAGGAGAGAATCCTGCCTGCTGGGAGAGCGGCTAAACGGGGACGCTCATTTACGGCACACACTCCTCCCGCTGTTTGCGCACGGGAGCTGCGGCCCCGCGGCTCCCGGGTGATTGGGCAGGGTCAGCCTTATAAACGCTGCCCTCCCGACGCGGACACGGACACGGACAGACACACGGACAGACACACGGACACGGGATCTCCCTCTGCTCCTGCACAGGGCTGAGCCGCCCCAGAGCCCCCGGCACCCTTGGTAAGTGCAGGCAGCCTTTGGTGGGACAGTGACACGGGTGGGACGTGTGGCCCCAGCGCTGCTCAGGAGGCGCTGGCGGCTCCCTGCAGCTCTTGGGTGGGACAGTGGCACGGGGATGATGGCACTGCCCCAGTTGTGTTTGGGTAGTGCAGGTCCCTCCCCGCAGCCTTTCCTGGGACAGTGACACGGGGATGGCACTGCCCCAGTTGTGTTTGGGCAGTGCGGGTCCCTCTCTGCAGCCTTTCCTGGGACAGTGACACGGGGATGATGGCACTGCCCCAGTTGTGTTCGGGCAGTGCAGGTCCCTCCCCGCAGCCCTTACTGGGACAGTGACACGGGGATGGTGGCACTGCCCCAGTTCTGCTCGGGCAGTGCAGGTCTCTCTCTGCAGCCTTTCCTGGGACAGTGACACGGGGATGGTGGCACTGTCCCGGCGCTGCTCGGGCGGTCCCCAGCGCTCCGCCGTGGCCGCGGGCGGGCTGTGCCGGCGGGAGGGGCCGCTGACACCCCAGGCGGAGCCACGGCCGTGCTGTCGATGTGCTGTGGCTCGGTGTGAGATCCAGCCGCTCTCCCACTCCTGGGGGCCGTCCCGGCTGTGGGAATGACCCGTCCCTGCCCCGGCCCCCAGTGCCACCAGGGAACTGGGCTCTCTGGGTGCTGCATCCCAGGGTCCCTCTGCTGATCCCGCTCCGGGTGTGGAACCCTCACTTGGCCGCTCGGGTTGGCAGCGATGCCACTGTGAAAATGCAACATCTCCTCTTTGGGAAGGAACAGATTCCTGAGTCTCATCCAGCCCCAGCCCCAGCTCCCAAGGCCCTGCTTGCCCTCACTGACAAGAAGCCTTGAAACACCAGAATTCTGAGTTACTGGTGAACATCAAAGCCAGAGACAGGCAAAAAATCAGGAGATGGCTTTAAAGGCAGGAGAAGGGATGGCACCGTGTCCTCCATGAGGGCTCTACCTTGGTGCCTCCCCTGTTCTCCCAGGCAGGCTGGGCTGCTCCTGGGGAGCAGGAACACCTTGGGCACTGAGCAGGAGACACCCTCTCTGTGGCTGGATGGCTCAGCAGCCACCTCCCAGGGCTGCCATGAATCTTTAACTGGGTGTCCTCCAGGACTGGGAGGTTTGCTTCCTCCTCAGGGCTTGGCTGTGCAAGAAAGGTGCAACTGCCATCCCATGATAGTCAGCCAGGAGACCTTTTCTGACCTGGTTTTGTGGTTCTGTGATTCTGTGGCAGACACACACCTGCTGCAAGCTGAGCTGTATGTCACCTACACACATACAAATGCACAAAAACAAGAACAGGCATGCCTGGCTGTTTATGTATCCCATACATTATTTGTGTATGGATTTATATCTGCATCCCTTACAGACACACACATAACACATGGAGGGGTGACACTGTCTAGGGGTGGAATCTGTATCTGTAATGTGGTGGGGCATATAACAAACCCCAGCAGCTCGGAGTGGAACAGCATCAATAAATCCTATTTCTGAGTAACTTCTATGGTGTGTGGGAGCTGCTGGTGTTTGACAAAGTCAGGCTTGAGGGAAGGTTCTCTTGTAGGTGAAGCTGCTCCTACAGACCCAGGGAGTTCTCACCAGCCCCTTCTTTCCTTGGTGCTCTAACAGCCTCTTTACCCACCTTCATATTCTTGGAAAACTGTTGAATCTCAGTGTGTTTGAGAGTTCTGGATATCTGCCAGAAGCTGTGCTCAGGGGCACAGGCCTGCACACACTCTGATTTTTTAGGTTTTTCACCCAGGCTCTAGATGTGACTGAGTTGCAGGAGTCAGCAGATTGATTTCATTGCTCAGATCACAGAATTGTGGAATGATTGGGGTTGGAGGCACCTTAAAGCCCATCCAGTGCCACCTCTGCCATGGGCAGGGACACCTCCCACCAGCCCGGGTTCTTCCAAGTCCTGTCCAACCTGGCCTTGGGCACTTCCAGGGGTGGGGCAGCCACAGCTTCTCCAACCTGTGCCAGGGCCTCAGCACCTCCAGATGTTTCTGCATTGGCAGAAAGGGGCAGCTCTTACCTTTGGGGAGCTCTGAGCCAGCCAGCAGTGCCTGTGGGTACCATCAGGCTCTGTGGAGCCATCAGGGGATGCACCAGCTGCCCACCCATGGCCAAGCCCCCCACGTGCTGCCAGGCTGTCCTGAGGAAGGGCTGAGATTGTCCCTGCAGCACCTGACACGGTGGGGCTGCAGGTCAGGGTGATTCTGATACCAGCACGTGGCTCTGCCTTGCCTGGAGAACATCAAATGATTTTGGGTTTTCCCCAGGTCCCATTGGTTATGTGTTGCTTTTGCCCTGGAGCAGGAAGATGTTTGTCCTTGCTAAGCTTCAGGATTTATTGTCACATTAGACTGTCAAGCTGAGAATATAATGAAGAAAATTGCATTAGGAGCCTAATGAATACGTCATGGAAGAACTATGTGTTATTCAAAGATGAGCTGTGCTACAGCAAACCCTCTGGCTCACAATCCAGGCACTCTGTGAGCTGAGTTTTGTATCCTGTGGAAGGTGCAGGAAGACTGAAGTCACAAGTATTTTTTGCTTTAATTAGCTCATCTTGCACATTTGCTGCTTTCCCTCACCCACCCAGTGGGTCATTCTGCCATTCAGGGGCTCTGGGGCCCTGCCAGCCTCTCCAGCACTGTCTTGGGAAATGGAGGAACCTGGACTGCACCAAGTCTTGGAGGTTCACTGGATAATTCACCTTGGAGAGACTTCTGAAGATCTCCAGCCCAACATCTGCCTCCAGGCAAGACTAGCTGGGAGGTCTCATGGCTTTGTCCAGCTGGGTTTGAAAACATCTGTGGGTGGACATGTGAACCTCTGGGACACCTGCTCTGACGCTTGATGGGGAAACTTTCCTCATTTTATTCAGTCTAAACCTCCCTCTTTTCAGCTTACACCTGTTGCCTCCCATCCTTCTTCCATGCTCTGCTGTGAAGATCCCAGTCCAGCTTCCTTGATGCCTCCTTGGAGGGAGGGGAAGCTGCTGCTGGGTCCCTGCAAAGCTTCTCCTCTCCAGGCTGAACAAGCCTCTCCCCTTGATCCCTTCCTCCAGGGCATTCTCCACCCCATGGAATCAGTGACATCCTGCTGAACTCACTGGAGCAGACACTGCCAGATTTCTGCCAAGGCCTCACTCCCCTCCTGCTGTCTATCCCTGTGTAAAACACCCACCATACCCCTTGTGCTCCCCCCTCTCCAGTTCGTTCCCAGAGACTTTCCCAGGATCTTCCCCAGGGCTCTGAACCGGGAACATCTCGTGCTTTGCCTTGTGTGTGCCTGTTACCAACAGCCATCCCAGGCACTGCACAGCTCATTTACTCCCCTCCACCTGGCAGTAAGACTGTGAGATGAGCAGGGCTGGGGTGTGAGAACCACTGAAAATCCACCTTGTCCTGGGAACCCTCTTTGAGCTGAGAGCAGGAGGGTCTGAGTGGCTGATTCTCTGTTCTGTTGGAAATCTTGGAACCCCAGACTGGTTCAGGTTGGGAGGGGCCTTAAAGACCATCCTGTCCCAACAACTGCCACGGGCAGGGACACCTTCCACGAGACCAGGCTGCTCCCACCTGGCATTAAACACTTGCAGGGATGGGGTAGCCACAGCTTCTCTGGGCAGCCTGTGCCAGTGACAACAAACTTTGCATTTGTTTCCAGTGTTGATTTCCTAAATAAGAAGTGTCAGGGTTAAACATTCACAATTTTCGCACCTTTTGATTTCCAGTTGGCATAAAAAAGCAGCCTTGGCTTAGCAGCTTGGTCACGGTTGGGATAATTATAGAAAAGGCATTTGCTCACTCCACAGAGCATCTCAAACTCTGGAATTTGGGGACGACTGTGAAATAGTGGCACTCCCTAGGAATGTTTTCCTTCTCATTCTCAAGTCTTTCTTTTCTTTTTTTCTCTTTTTCAAGAAAAAACGCCCATCCTTTTCCTTTGTTTTGTGGTTTAATGGATAAACAAGTCTGTGACCATATGTGCCAGGGTGCCCAAAGTGCACGGGGTCCCCACAGAGGCTGGTGGGGAGGTGGAGGGATGTGCAGCTCCTCTGCTCGGCACAGAGTCCAACTACGTGGAGTTTGTTGTTGGTTTGTTTTAGGTGTAGGCCATGTGAGAGCTGAGCTGGGATGGAGCATGACTCACACACCCCCTGGGAATTCAATGGCTCCTTCTATCAGCCTTCAGCTTTCCTCATGATGGGCATCCCGGGCCTGGAAGCCCTTCACCCCTGGATCTCCATCCCTTTCTGTGCCCTCTACCTCACTGCTCTCTTGGGGAACTGCGTGATCCTGTTCATCATCAGGAAGACCCAGAGCCTGCACGAGCCCATGTACTACTTCCTGTCCATGCTGGCGGTCACTGACCTGGGCCTGGCTCTGTGCACGCTGCCCACCACCCTGGGGCTCTTCTGGTTCAACGTGCGCAGGATTGGCTTCGACGCCTGCCTCACTCAGATGTATTTCATCCATATCCTGTCCTTCATCGAGTCCTCCGTGCTCCTGGCCATGGCCTTTGACCGCTTCGTGGCCATCTCCCACCCCCTGAGGCACCCGTCCATCCTCACCAAGACCACTGTCCTAAAGATCGGCCTGGCCATCGTGCTGAGAGGGATGGTCTCGCTCCTTCCCATTCCCTTCCTGCTCAAGAGACTGACCTACTGCGGCAAGACGGAGCTCTCGCACTCCTTCTGCTTCCACCCTGACATCATGAACCTGGCGTGTGCCGATATCAAGGTCAATGTCTTCTACGGGATGGTTATTCTCTTGTCCACGGTGGGCATGGACTTCATCTTCATCGTGCTGTCCTACATCCTCATCATCAGGACTGTCGTCAGCCTCACCACCAGGGACGAGTGTCTGAAGGCTTTGAACACCTGTGTCTCCCACATCTGTGCCGTCCTCGTGTTCTTCATCCCCATGATCGGGCTCTCCATGATCCATCGCTTCGGAAAGGACGTCCCTCCGCTCGTTAACACCGTGGTGGCCTACACCTACCTCATCATCCCCCCTGCTCTCAACCCCGTCATCTACAGCATCAAGTCCGCCCACATGCGGGAGGCTTTGCTCAGGGCCCTGCGCAGGAAGCGCGCCTCTGACTGGTAGCTGCCTCCTCTGGGTCTGCCTCAAAGTGCTGATGGGCTGGGTTCTGCAGGGCTGCGTTCTCTGCCAGAGCTCTTGGTCAGAGGTCTGGGACCGCGTTCCCGGTCAGAGCTGGTCAGCTGGTCTCTTGGTGCTCCATCCATGCGGGGCCCTGCCAGAGGAAGAACTGCAAATCCGCTGGGATGCTGTCCCCCTGCCCAGAGCTGGGAACTCTCATGTCATGTCCTTGCGTGGTGCTTTCCTCCCCCCTGCAGACCCCCCGAGACCAACCATCCAGCCAGGCTGAGCACAGAGCATTTCTCTCTAGGTGTTGTGAGGGGCCCAGAGCGCTCTCAGCCCTTCTGGAAAACGTGCTCAGCCATCACCCGTGTGTCTGGAGAGCCGTGTCCACCCCCAGCCAGAAACAGCTGCTCTGGCATCTCTTTTCGATGTCTTTGAGTCTCACCAGCTTGCCAAGTGTGATTAATGTCCCAGTCCTTGTCCTGCGTTGAATGTCATGTATGTGCAGCACCTGCAATAAAAGCCATCTATTCGTTGCGAAAGGTTGTAAGATTTGAGGAAGCCTTTTTTTCTGTCTATGTGGTGCAGAAAGATTAGCTTGGAGTTGCCCAAAATCTTCAGGGTATGCTGCAGATTAGCAGGACTCATGAGTCAGGTGTGTGTCTGGAAGGGCTTGGGGGTCTGGTGGGGCTGGAAGCTCTCTTGTAAAGAAGAAGGGGGGTTCAGAAACACTGTAGGAAGGCTAAACTTCCTGACACGCAGGCCCAGGGGCTGCTGCCTTCCATCTGAGGTCTGCTGGTGCTGGCTGTGCCTCTCAGTGGGATGGCAGGAGATCTCCAGGGGCATCCACAGCGGGGAGGTGACAGCAAGTCCAGCATCTCCTTGCTGGAGGCTGGGTCTCAGCCAGGCAGGCAGAAAGGTTTCCTGGTTCTCCTGGGTCATGTCCTCCCACAGACAGAATAAAATGTCCCAAAATCATGGACCAGAATCACAGAACCACGAGGGTTGGAAAAGCCCTCCCAGACCTGTGACCAGTCCCCACCTTGCCACTCAGACCACAGCACCCAGTGCCACATCCAGCTGTAAGTATTTCGTTCCTCCAAATTGCAGAGCTGTAGTTGTGTCGATCTCAAACCCTATTTTGGCCAGTCTTGAGCACGGTGGGGAATAAGAAACAACAGCCAGTGTTTACCTTGGCAGGATCCCACCCCTGGCCTGGCACCGAGCTCTTCACCAGCCCAGAGCAGAGTCTTTCCATTCTGCTCCACATGTGCAGTAGCTGGAGAGAAAAACATGGAGTGAAAAAAATAGCGCGGAAACAGCTCCATAAAAAGCCAGGAAGAGGGCAGGGAAGATTCCTGAGGGGAGGATTCCCAGGCCACTGTTTGCTCTGTGTTGTGCTAATTACCTCGCTGTGTCCCAGGGTCCCTTGCCCAGGGGGAATCACCACCAGACCCCAGGAGCTCAGCCTGGGAGCAGCTCCCAGTGGCACTGGGGAAGGGGAGAGCTCTGCTCAAATGTCTCTGATCTGAGCTGGAGCTTGCAGGAGCGATTAACAGAAGGGAACAACATGCAGGAGAAAAGAGCTTTGCTGGAGAG
Organism: Notiomystis cincta; assembly: GCA_013398075.1. Taxonomy (NCBI): domain Eukaryota; kingdom Metazoa; phylum Chordata; class Aves; order Passeriformes; family Notiomystidae; genus Notiomystis; species Notiomystis cincta. Next base: position 15,255 of record VZRX01006999.1, read on the forward strand.
ATGCCTGGCTCACAGCATCCTCACACAGGATTCTGAGAAGATTCTGAGTCTGCTCCTACTCTGAAAACTTCCAGAGTTCATCCCTGGATGTCTGTGCTTCCTGGCTGCAGCTGTTCTCCAAAACAGCTCCGAAACAAAAGGCTTGAGGAGCCTCTGCCACAGTAAGAAAATGTTTGTGGGGGAGTTGTAAGGCAAAGTGTGGGGGATTTATCAGCACATCTGTCAGCACAGCTGGAGAGCAGGGTGGAGTGGAATGAGAGAGGGAGAGATAAAAGTTGAGGGGAGAGGAAGGGGAAGGGAAAGAGGGAGAAGGCAGAGAAGGAGAAAGAAACAGAAGAAAGATGGGAGAGCTGGGGGTGTTCAGCTGGAGGAGAGAAGGCTCCAGGAAGACCTTAGAGCCCCTGCCAGGGCCTGAAGGGCTCCAGGAGAGCTGGAGAGGGACTGGGGACAAGGGCTGCAGGGACAGGACACAGGGAATGGCTTCCAGTGCCAGAGGGCAGGGCTGGCTGGGATATTGGGAAGGAATTGTTCCCTGGCAGGGTGGGCAGGCCCTGGCACAGGGTGCCCAGAGCAGCTGTGGCTGCCCCTGGATCCCTGGCAGTGTCCAAGGGCAGGTTGGCCACTGGGCTTGGATCAGCCTGGGACAGTGGGAGGTGTCCCTGCCAGGGCAGGGGTGGCTCTGGATGGGCTCTGAGGTCCCTCCCAACCCAAACCATTCCAAGGTTCGTTGACAAAAGTGGGGACTGGTCAAAAGTTGGACTCAATGGTCATGGATTTCCAACCTCAGTGATTCTGTAATTTACTGCTGGGGCTGCTGCTTGGATCCCCCTAGGAAATAAATCTGCATTTACTGTTGTTTCAAAGACATGGATGCAGCTTCCATCTCTGCAGAAATCCAGGCTCTCACAGCACCTGCTCTGCCCACCAGCAATCCCAAATCCTGGGCCACTCCTGGAAACCTGGGTACATTTATTGGTGCAGAGAATAAGGGATTGTTTCAGTGCCTGTCTCACAACCCCTCAGGGAAAGGATCAGGCGGGCAGAGCCTTTCCAGGGAGCCTCAGGTAATTCTCTCAGGGCTGAGGAGGTGCCTCAGCACCTGTTGGTGATTACTGAGGCTCCTTGTTCATTTGTGTCTCAATTCAAGTGCTTGGCTGCCAGCGTCATCCCTGGAGCAGATTTTGGGCACAGTGACAGCAGCAGTCCTCCCACACTGTGTGTAAATCGGGTATAAAAAGCTACAATGTGAGCCCTGCTTGTTATACATCCGAGGTGGAAAAGCCCCACATCAGGAGAATAAAGCCTGATGCTATTTTAGGCCTTCGCCACAGATGTGCAATAAAACCCCCATGTTTCACAACCCAACATTACTTATAAAATAACTCCATTAATAACCTGCAGAGCTTGCCATAAAACCACTTTGCATCATTGATTTCCATGGATTGGGCATGAAAGGAATAACCAGGAAGCTCAGGTGATGTGCTTGACCTTGTGCTGTCCATCCAGGAGGGATGGTGGGTTTATTCCAGCACAGGTGCCTGAAAATAGAAAGGTGCCTAAAGCAAAGCCTTTTCTGTACCTTCAGGCCATTGTCCTTGGATCACAGCACTCCTGGACAATCTATAGGTGCAGAATAAAGGTGAATAATCTGATTATTTTTTCCTACAGATATTCTGTTTTTTCCATACATGTTTTTCATAGGATGAAAATCCAATCTGTATGTGCAAAAGAATTTGAAAGATCCATGTTTGCCTGTGCCTGTGTGCTGTTCTGGGGAGGGCTGGGTCGTGGGAGGCAGCACTGCCAGCTTCAGCCTCACTGAGCTCATTCCTGACAGGGCACCACAGCACATATAGAAAAAATCAAGCAGCACAGAAGTTTTACAGAAAGCACTAAAAATCTGCTGGGTGTTTTTGTTGTTGTTTTTAATGTTGTCCTTTAAAAATAAAAGCAAGCGAGTTCAGCTGATGGGTTTATTATTCAAAAGGTGGATTTTATGGTGTTCTGCCTTTTAAAGGATTCAGGCAGTTTCTGAACTCAAATGTCAGCGTTTTGTCGCTGCATCTGTTGTTGCATAGAGCCATAACAGGGTAAAAACCCGGGAGAGGAGCTCTCTGCATCAGTGTGGCGACTCTGGGAACGCCGGGACGGCCCTGCGGGATCCGAGCCATGGGAAAGGGTTTCTGAAAGGTCCCGTTTGTGTCTCCCTCGCAGCAGGAAGTGCCCTGGCATAGCATGAGCGCGCCTGGCCCCGAGGGCCATGTCCCTCTCCAACAGCTCTGACCTCAGCCCGTCCTTCATCCTGGCCAGCATCCCGGGCCTGGAGGCGGCGCACCCCTGGGTGGCGGTGCCACTGTGCTCTGCCTACATCCTGGCGGTGGCGGGCAACGGCGCGGTGCTGCTGGCGGTGCGGCTGGAGCCCAGCCTGCACGCGCCCATGTACTTCTTCCTCTGCATGCTGGCCGCCATCGACCTGGCGCTGGCCACCGCCACCGTGCCGCGCACGCTCTCCTTCTACTGGTTCGGCAGCAGGGAGATCGGCTTCAGCGCCTGCCTGCTCCAGATGTTCCTCATCCACACGCTCTCGGCCGTCGAGTCCACCGTGCTGCTGGCCATGGCCGCCGACCGCTACGTGGCCATCTGCCACCCGCTGCGGCACGCCGCCATCCTCACCAACGCCGCCACGGCCAAGATCGGGCTGCTGGCCATGGCCAGGGGCGTGCTCTTCTTCCTGCCTCTGCCTCTGCTCCTCCTGCCCCTGCCCTTCTGCGGCTCCCGGGTGCTGTCCCACTCCTTCTGCCTGCACCAGGACGTGATGAACCTGGCCTGCGCCAACACCACGCCCAGCGTGGTGTACGGGCTCACTGCCATCCTGCTGGTCATGGGGCTGGACGCCGTCCTCATCTGCCTCTCCTACGGCCTCATCCTCAAGGCCGTGCTGCGCCTCGCGGCGTGGCGGGACAGGCTCAAGGTGTTCAGCACCTGCATCGCCCACATCTGCGTGGTGCTGGCCTTCTACGTGCCCCTGATCGGGCTGTCGGTGGTGCACAGGTTCGGGAAAGACCTGGCTCCGCTGGTCCACATGGTCATGGGCAACGTCTACATCCTGGTGCCCGCTGTGCTCAACCCCATCATCTACGGGGTGAGGACCAAGCAGATCCAGAGGAGGATCCTGAGTTTGATTCACGTTACTGACAGAACTCCCCGGTGACCCCGTGTCCTCCCTCTGCCTCGTCCTCTTTAACACTCACAGTCCCTGGGGCAGGACTGTCCTCTCCGTGTGCTCTGAGGTGCTGCCACCAGGCAAAAGCTGATTGCAAACCCTTCCTCAGCAAACTTAGAGAGAAATTACTGCAATGATCGAAATCCAAGCCCGGCCTGGCAGGTTCTGCAAGGAAGGAAAAGTGACTCAGCAAACTTATAAAGATGTCCCAACACCACAACTCTTGGTCCCCATCTCACCTCTAACAGTGGCAGAGCAGAGCAAATGCTGGATGGTTTGGGATGATTTAGTTAATTCATTGTTCTCACATGGGCCACATTCACATTCCAAAATTTTTGCCAGCAAATTTGCATATGTCATCATTCTCCAAGTAAAATAATTACAGGACACCTGCCCAAAGTGACATTACAGATGCAGAAATGCATTTCAGAAGAAGAACATCCACCTCTGTGGTCTTGTTCTGACCTGTTGTGTGCTCTGTCAAGACCCCTCAACCTCCTCATAGCAGATGCTTTGGACTCAGAGTAACTGGTAGCAATTGTAAAAATAATTTAAATTAATAATTGTATTCATTAAAATGAAAACATCTCAAGAGAAAAAAAAAAAGCAAGTTATAAATGTTGGTGATGAGTCCAAGCTGAAGGAAGTCTCATTTCCAAGCCAAAGGTGTTTCATACCTTTGATTCCACACTTAAAAGTCCTTAAAAGTCCTGTCACTGGCACCACTGAACAGAGTCTGGCACCATCCCCTGGCACCCCTTGGAGAGACTTGTATGGATTGAAGGGAACCCCCCTCAGTGTTCTGGTTACCATGAATTGTGGTTTCACTCTCGAGGTGAAAACAGGGCTGTGTTGCAGTTCCCACAGCAGCAGACACTGAGACCCCTCGGGGTGCTGGGGGTGACAGCTCCCAGCTGGGCACGGGGGATTTGCTGCACAAGGGGTGGCACAAGGCCCTGCCAGGGAGCTACAGCAGCACTGGAGCCCCAGGTGCCCTCAAACCCCAGAGTCTCCATTACTATCCCAGAATCCCGGGATCCCTGAGGCTGGAAAAGCCCTCCCAGCCCCTGCAGTCCCAGCTGTGCCCGATGCCCACCTTGTCCCCAGCCCAGAGCACTCAGTGCCA
>VZRX01007000.1:0-16582 GCA_013398075.1 Notiomystis cincta
GGGGCTCCGGAAGGCCAAACCGGGAGTGGGACCGGGCTCTGTCCCAGCCCCCACCAGCTCCACCCCCCCGCGGTGTCTCTGTCCCTCCCTGAGGAACCCCCAGACAGGGTGGTGCCACACCCACAGGCCCGCCGGGCTCAGAGACATCCATTGTCTTCCTTAAGTACCAGGTATTTGCATTTCTAAAGAGGAAAAAATTTCTCTAAAAAACATCGACACTATATCATCTATATCTGTATCTATATTTATACATCTATATCTATCTATATCTATATGTAATTGTTACGCATCCTCAAGAATAAAGAAATACAAACACTGTACATGACTGCCACTCTTTATAAGAATATTACAGGTGAAGCACTAGTTGTAGTACTGCTAGAGCTTTCCCTTATAATTGCAGAGATTTTTGTTTGGAATAGACAGATGCAGACTTGTCAAGTCTCATGCTGTCAGCTTCACATTTCTTTGTTTGCTGCCTTCTTTCCAGCTGCAGAGCTATCACCCTGACTTGTAGCTGCTCCTGTGCTTTCATCAGAGCTTTGTGCAGGCAGAGCAGGAGCTGGAGGGATGCTGTGGTGCTGCTGCATACACCACTGAGCACTTGGCCTCTTGGGAGGCTGAACCCTCTGAGGAAAACCAGGCAGCATTTGACTGCTGCAGTCTCTTCTGTTGCACCTGAAAATATCTAAGCCTGTGTGTCAGTTGGGAATTATGAATTGCTGTGATGGGAGTGTTTGAAAGACAGATCAGTGGAGATTCAGACTGCAGGCTTGACTCTTTACTGGATTGACAGTGCACATGCCCAAAGATTAGTTCTTCATCTGTCAGTAATTATCACTACACATACAAAACAATCAGTCCTTTCAAAAACCTTTCCCAGTTTAGCTGTGATCCATAACACCACTGAACTGATACCATGTTGATTAGGACTGATGGCTCTGGTCCTTGAAAGCTCAAAGTGCCAGTCCCAAGAACTCATTGATGAAGGAAGTTCCAGCTTTCCTCATGCCTTGTTGTTGTGTTTTGCTCCTCTGACCCTTTCTCAACAGGAAAAGGACTCATCTCATCTAGCCATGCTGTCTTACTTTTATGACAATTACTCCTGGTTTCCCTTATTCTCTTGGATTCAATGCATGAAAGGCTCATACTCAGAAGTCTATTAGAACATCAATGTTTGTATTTAAAGTGCAATACAGATTTTTCATATGAAGAAATTAACAGAACTGAGGCAAAAAATACCATAGATTCTTTGCTGAAAATAACATTCAAAATATATAATTAAAGTTTCTTTGCTTAATTATTCCTAGGAGATTGAAGCAATTCTAAACATAATGAAAGACAATGCAAGGAATTATCTTTACCTTGTGCAAACTAATAAAAAATGTGAAATACTCTCCCAGAGGAAAAAAAAATACTGTGAATAGTTTTCTGTTGAGTTAGTGAACTGAACTAACTCCATAAATATTGGGAGCAGTGTCAGATCTGATTTCAGTCAGTGGAGGGGCAAGAGTGAGAGGGGTGTGGTGAAATGAACTTCATCCAGGAAGAAGTGAGCTGGCCATTTTACGGAATTTCCCTCTGAGATGTATATATTGTGAAACTGTAGATATTTTGTATAACATCTCATTAATTAGAACAAGCCTAGAGAGAATCTACCTGCCCTAGTGTTAGCCAGGAGTGGCTGGCCCTGTTGCAAGATCGAACCAGCCCAAATTTTTGTCTCCTCCAGCAAAGCTGAATGACACAACCACTGCATTATTGATGCAAACTAGACATTGAGGCTTAATTTGTTTGAAGCTTCTTGGCATCATCTTAATGCTTGAACATTTTCTTTTTTAAATTGGCATGCTTTCTGTGGTTTAAGGAATAACATTTTGTTGATCCACCCTGAGTAGTAAATATTGAAAGCTCAGAAGGGTTGTTTTTATAAAACCTACCATAAATAAAGGTCTTCAGATTAATTCTTCAGAATGTTTTTAATGGTAATAGAGATTTCTCAAATCACACTGTATCAGGTTTTAACCTTAGATTAGCCTACAGATCATGCAGAAAGTAAAGCCAGATGAATTTACAACTAGCCCAAACTACTAAATTCACCTTTGGGAGTATATTGAACTACTACTACTACAATCAGTTTGAAACTGTCAAAAAATAGCTGTAGTGCAGAAAAATTCAGAGACAAATAACTGGTTGAAAGTCAGTGATAAGAGTTAGAAATTCTGAGTGCTGCCATTACTTCTCAGAATAAGGACAAATCTGGATCTTGTCATTTTTCTGCTTTGATGGAAGCTTTCTTGTGGTTCAAATTGTGTTGGCATGAAACTATTCCTTGAGATTGCATTTCCAATACACTATTTAGAGCTGAGTAATAGAGGGATTTCAAAAACCTTATTTTCCTTTGTCCTGAGAGAATGATATTTCATTTTGAACTTGCGTGGCTGGATGACATTACTATCTTAAGAGTGGATGTCGTAATGTTTATGAATTCCAGAATTAATTAACTGTCCTTTAAAGATTCCAGGCCAAGGCAGCATTGCCCTTGCTTGCCATTCTTTTCCCGTACTACAAGTGACATGACTCGCTTTTTTTTTTTCCTTTGTGTGATCAATTCTGTGCATTAGTGAGATGGAAGTGCTCAAAGTCGACTAAAATTATTGATTTCAGGAGTACACAACTCAATTCATATGTACTGATGGGTGCAGATTTAGCTGCATTTGTTACAGACAATGTAGGATTGGAAAGGAGGATCAGCCTATCTAAATTATAGGGATTGAGTGGGGGCCTGGTAACAACTAGAGTGCTGAAAAAGTATGATTTCTCATAAATATTATTTGTTGATACCATGTGGCTCTAGTTCTGTTGTCCAAAAGCACTTTACGTGTTCTGTAATCTTTAATTTCAGCCACAAATGACATATTGAGGTACCTTTGTATACCACTAGGCAAACCAGATTTGGATGTGTTACACTGACATTATTTAGGATCTAGCTGTTTTCTATTGCTGGAATGGTCATAGATAAAATGAAGTGTAGAAAATGGACATTTTTTGGCAAGAATTAGAGTTTATGAGGAATTGCATTGCATAAAGTATGAAATTGAGGATATATCAAGTTCCCACTGAAATGTTTTCAGTTACTCAGGTATCTTACCACTGGTGGTTCTGCTACTAGATTAGATAAAAGGAAATATTTCTACTGAGGAGTCTGGTGTACCACTTAAAATTTAGCAATATGTCGTGGGTTTTAATATTGCCAGAATGTGAGTCTTAAAACAGTAGAGTTTTGGGAAATGCTTCTTTGTCATTGATGGGAACTGACTGAGAGTCTATAAAGCAACTGAAGAACCCAGAATTAAGGGTTCACTTGTGTTGAAAAAGAAACAATGGATAAATAAGAGAAGATTGAAAAAAAAAGTTACTGTATAGATTTTATACCCTCAAATAGAAAACCAGGAATTAAAAAGCAGATAGCCAAATAATTTTATGGCTTTTTAGTTAAGCAGTGATTGTACACCACATTCAGTAGGGTACATGGTAATATGAAATTATGTTTATTTCTGTGGCTTTGTTCCTGCTGCTTCTCCCTTTTTATTTCTGCAGTGTTTCTTAAAGAAACTTGCCAGGCTCCTGTATGCTACTTATTTGCAATGTTTCACAATGTAATGTTCCTTTTTAGAGTGTGCTGAAGGATTACATTTACAGTCATTATCTTCACAGGGTATGTTGTCTTTATGACTTGTGCACATTGGCTCGTTTTGGGACCTCTGGGTTTTATTTCCATGTTGCTTAATTTGCTTTTATGAATGACTGTATTGATAAATGTGCAAAGTGATGAATTTTCAGTATTGTCAGCTGAATTTTCAGCATTTTTCCTTCAAGAGATGAAGGGTAAGGATGGATTTGTAACTTGTCACGGACAGACTTGCCTCTGTTATTATCAGAGATAAGTGATACTCTAAATTGTTTTAATTTTGAGACAGAAGTCATGAATCATTATGAGAATCTGAGAAAGTGCATGAACTTTTTAAAGAGGTGAAATTAAAAAGAGAGATCAAGCTGAGGGAACTGCTAGCCCCCAAAAATATCCCTTTAAATAACATAATGAGATTCCAGGAGGCATTTGTGTCCTTTGTGAGTTTCCTTGAAAAAGTAGCAGGTTCCAGCCTATTTGTAAACACATTAGCTGCATTTCCTTCTGTCTTCAAAGGGATAAAAGCCATTGTAAGAGAGTGTTTGAGACTTTAAGAACCATCTTTGCCCTTTTATTCACACTCCACAGGCAGCACAGTGGTAGAATACACAGTGGGATACTGACTTTAAAGTCCTCATTTTACCCTTAAAAGCTGTGCTGCTGACAGTGCATTTTTGAAAAGGTCTTTAGCTTGAAGTGGCAAAAAGGTCTATATGCTAAATACAACAGACTTTGATGTTTTTTGTTTTCTTGCCCTCTGAAATTTTAAATGGGGTTGAAAAGCCCTGTGAATCGAGTGACCTATCCAGCAATAGCTGTTGTCAATATGTTAGGTAGGTTTGAATGAGCCTTGCTTCCAGCTCTTTATAAGAGCTGATCATATGATTTGATTCTAGTTTTACATATGTGTCTGAAATGTGGCTTTAAGAAAAAAGAGAAGTTTATGAGAAACACGATTCTTCCTTCTGTTTCTATTTTCTTCTGCTTCTGGAACTTCTATTAAGAGTGCAGCTGTATGCATTGATAGATAATTATGTACAGTAAACAAGGGTGAAGTAAGCTGTACATGACAAAAAAAAAAAGGATTTTGGAATGGTTGATTGGTTTTACAGTTACTTAACATGAAATTCCTGGATTTTTTTATTTTGTTCATTTCTTACTAGATACTTCATCTCTACATATCAAGTCTGAAATTTGATGGGTCAAAATTCCTTTATCAAAATTAGCAAGGATCTGTAATAATAATCATTATATTTATTCACATCATCTGTCGTTCTCCAACGACTTCTGATTAATAACAGTTTGATAGGTCTACATTAATATCCAATATCCATCTATATCAGAAATGTGGTGCACAGCGTTTAAGTTTCCATTTTAAATGCTTCTTTTCTGTTGCTGCTTCTCTTTTTTAATTGTTGCTATTACATTGACTAAAAGGCAGAAGTAACAAAAACATCCTAATAGAGAGTGCTCTTGTTGAATTCAGCTGTTTTATATTCTTCACAACTGATCTCTGTGCTGTTCATATCAAAGCAGTCCAGGCTGTTATCTCTGAAAAGAGACTGATATGTTTGTTCCCTGGGTATGTTTAGCTTATGAATAGACTACAGAGGTCTTGAGAAGTTTTGAGGTGTGAGTTGTGAAGGGCAAGTGTTATCAGCCCCTATAAAAGTCGTGGGGAATTGAAAGTTCTCCTCTGTAGCTTCATATTCAGAACCATTACTGAGACTTGCATAGGGCATGCATGCCATAACCCCTTTTGCAGTTCAGCCAGTTTCTCTGGCATAATTGACACAGACATAATTAAGGCATGTCTGTACCTGGCTGTGAGGCTTTGTTATTACACCATCATCTCTGTGCTCCTTCACCTGGCCTTTGACCAGCATCGTGGTGACAGTTGCTGTGAAGGGTGTGCATGACACAGAACAAGCAAAGCTCATATTTAGAAACTCTCTTTCTCTGCTTTGTCTCCTGCTTAAGAAATCTTGAGGTGTTTGACTGGTAGTAAAATGGCACTCTCCTGCAAGTAGATTGTCTGGATCACAATTCAGATTCCAGATTCCCCTGTGTTCAGCACTGTTCAAGTCTGGGATGGGCTTATGGTCACCTGTAACTGGTAGTGTTTCTTCTGTGACTGCGGTTGCTCCGACATTGCTGACGTACGTGAACGTCCAGCACAAGGAGGATTAGGTGTCAGACATTCCTGACCACTTGAATTTTCACTTTACATTGGATGGAGGGCAAGGTAAATCCAACAAGATAAGGGTAAGGAAATCTGGGGAATGTGTGAGGGGCATTAGAACACACAGGGGACGAAAAGTAGTCTGCCAGCCTCATTAGGTACCTCCTGAGCTATTGATTCTTACCTTTGTACCAAGTCTCCAAGGTGGAAGGCTAATAATTAATTCAATTCACTATTCTTTTGAAAGCTCCAGAGGTTAAAGCTATTGAGAAGAGAAGATTACAATCTCTTGTGATGTTAAAACTACTGTTAAATTGGAATTAGATTCTAGGGTTGACAATTTGTAACCAGGATTTGTACCTGCATCACTTTATGTCTTATCTGTCTACCTGAAGCACTATAAAGAGTTCCTTCAGTAAGCAGCTCTATTCACAGAGGAGTTAAACCTGTAATTCTTGATGCTTTTCTTTCTTAATCTATTATCCCTCCTCTCCCTTGTGTCTTTTTGTTTTAAAATGGGAGGACTTTGGTAATTATTGACATACTGTTTGGGTTTGGTTGCTTTTAGTGTGTGGGAGGGAATTAACCTCTGCCTGTCCAGGAGCCCAGATGCAGCAGTGGGTGGCTTTGGCACTCAGAATTTTTGTGAAATGGATGTTGGGCAAAGAAAAGTGAAAGCTGAACCCTGGCATTGCTGTAGGCACAGGAGAATACTTTGAGTTACCCATCTCTTTCAGAAGAGTGCACATTGAGCTCACTGACTGCACCTGACTCCTCCTGGTGCTGTATCTTCCCTTTCCATTTTCAGGTTCCAGCAGTGTGCTGGAGCTAGCTGTTGATCATCTCAAGGGCTATGAACTGATTTGGACCCTTTGCAAGCTCTGTTAGGCCTGTGTGCAGTGTTCTCATCTGCTTGAGGTGAGCTTAGGATGTGAATTTAGGCTGCACATATGGCAAGGTATTGGACTCAGTATTGACTTCAATTAGACCTGTATTAGTCTGGGGAACTGGGCGAGGTATTCCTTAATTAAAATGAAGCAAGTGTGATCCCCAAGCAGGGAGCCCTACCTTGTTCTGCTCTCAAGTGCACACTTACTGCTTGATGCTGTCTTCAAACAGAGATGGCTGAGGAAGATTAAAGTAGCTTCTGGTCTCAGATTTCCAGATGTGAAAAACTCAAATGATTTCTAGTATTAGCAGGTTTTGCTTAGAGCTTTAAATAAAGAAATTTTTTTTTCTGGTTGATTTTTCTTGTTTTCACCTGTGTTACTATAAAAGGAAACAGTGGGTGTTAGCTGCCTCTACTACCAGGCTTTTCATATTGGTTGCCACACACTTGATACTCCCTATAGATTGTACAACTTCAAGGTATAATTCCTAAAGTGCCAGACATGTAATTTTGTAGGCTCAGGTTTCAGTATCAGGGAGAAGGTGTACTTCAGCATGGCATGGATGATTGCAGAGTTAGATATTTTACTTAAAAAAGTTAAATGAAATATCAGTTGTCACTGTGAGACTTTAGTAACCAGATAATTTTGAGTGTTCTGGCAGTGCAAACAGCACAGGGACTGAGCTTTCTGAGTAGCAATTTTTTCAGTTCATAAATTAGATCATTTTAATTTCAGTGGGTGAAAAAAGATTGTATACTGGTTTTATTCTTTCAGACTTGGGCATATTGAGAAATTTTTTAGGTCCCATTTTAAAGTGTTACTCCAAAAATAGGAGACAGAAACCAAAAATAATGTTTTACCTGTGATCTACACACTGAACTTCTGGAGAGCAGACTTCAGCCTGGTCAAGAGACAGATTCAAAGAGTCAGCCCTTAAAAAATGGGGCCATGGAAGGAGGAATGCACTTCAAGAATGAAATCTTGAAAGTGTAGGAGCAGACTGCCCCTATGTGCTGAAAGATGACCCAGCAGAGAGGATGACTGACCTGGATGGGCAGGGAGTTTTGAAGGAACTAAGGAGAAAAAGGAGGGTTTATCACATTTGAAATGAGGGGCAGGAAATTCAGGAAGTATTTAAGGAAGTCACTGTGTCATGGAGGAAGAAAATTAGAGAAGTGAAAGCCCAATTAGAGCTTAATTTGGCCACTGCTGTGAAAGATAATAAAAAATGTTTTTATAAATATAGTAATGGCAAAAGGGGCAAGGAAAATGTCCATTCTTTATTGGAATTTGGGTGTGTGTGTGAATATAGACACCTAAGATCAGGAAAAGTGTGAGGCACCTTCTTTGCCTCATTTTCAGCAAAAACATAGGTTGTCCTGAGGACAAGTGTCCTCCTGGGCTTGTAGAGGGGCTCAGGGAACAGAATAGCCCCACTGTTACCCAGGAGGAAGCAGTTAGAGACCTGCTGAGCCACTTAGGTGCTCACAAATCTCTGGGAGTAGATGCGATCCATCCTAGGGTGATGGCAGAAGAGTTCACTAAGCTTAGCTCCATCATTTATCCTCAGTCCTGTCCAACTGGGGAGGTCCCAGATGATTGGAAGCTGGCCAGTGTGACCCCCATCCACAAGAAAGGCTGAAAGGAGGATCCAGGAAACTACAGGGCTGGCAGCCTGACCTCAGAGCCTGGCAAGGTTATGGAACAGATCATCCTGAGAGCCATCAAACAGCAAACCTACAGAATGGCCAGTGGGTCAGACCCAGCCAGCATGGATTTGGGAAGGTGAATACTCTCTGGCCAACCTGACCTCTTTTTGTGACCAGGTGACCCTCCTGGTGGATGCAGGGAAGGCTGTGGATGTTGTCTGCCTGGACTTCAGCACAGCCTTTGACCCTGTGTCCCACAGCAAACTCCTGGAAGAGCTGGCAGCCATGGCTGGGACAGGTGCTCTCTCCTCTGGGTCAAGAACTGGCTGGAGAGCTGGGCCCAGAGGGTGGTGGTGAACAGTGCATCCACTTGGCAGCCAGGCACGAGTGCTGTCATTATAAATGAAGTATATATGTATATACTTATATATTCACATTTCTTTTTCTGTGTAGACCATATTCATTCAGGTCCTTGCTGTTGAGAGTAGGAATTTTCTTATTTTTGCAGAGGAGGTAGGTTGTCTTTCACAAATATTTGCTTCCGCTGTAACACCCCCTTGGTTCACTGCAGTTAAAATGAACAGGAAGAAGACAAGGTAGCAGCAGAGTTCTCAAGTATTTATCTTTATTAATTTCTATTATATGAGATACTTTAAAGTATTGTCTAAGGTTATAAAAAAAAATAGAAAAAAATTGTGCTTTTCACTGTCGTTGAACTACTAAACTTGAAATTTGAAGTTTAATGAATCCAGATTGTATATGTTCATTTATAATGTTCTGAGGCTTTCTGGAGATTTATCTTGTTCATATGTTTGGCTACATTGATGATAGCTGAAAGAGGTTGGGATTCAATGGTATTGGTAGCCTCTCTAGTGGCAAAAGAGTGTCATGGGGAAAAGTCACATCTTGTCTATTTTTTTTTTGTCTGGTGTTGTTCTACTTATCATAATTCTGGAAAGGCTTTGAGAGTTTCAGTGCATGAGCTGGATACAATTCTTGTGTGATTAATCATTGTGACCAAAAAAAAAGGAAAACAATGGATCCAAATATGACTCTGACTCTGAACATCAATAATGAAAACAGAGAAAGCTTTTTCCAAAATTATATCCAATCAGAATTATATCTGGAGTGCCTATTACAAAAGCCCTCTCCCTGTAATCTTGCATGGTTAAGTTTTAAACAAGAACAACTGATGAGGACATATTCTTATCTTCCAGTAATCTTGCAAAGTATGATAATGCTGAAAAAGTTTCACATTCAGAAGCATTTCAGCTGATAATATAAACCAGTTTATAGAAGCTATTCTTACTCCAAACAAGCCTTATGAACCTTCCAAATGTCTTAATCTAACAGAGTACATCATCATGGCTCATTAGATGCCATGAATGGCATAGTGCAGTGACTGAATGCACTTTTTGAATCATACTAATTTTGAGAGACAGCACTCCTGTGCTACTTCACCCTGGTCAAAGCTATATTTCCATTAGGTTTTATTAGCTGCTGCATCAGTCATTTGCTCTGACATACATTCTACATTCTTTGTGCTGTCACATCATTTACCTCACTGGACTTGCTTGAAATCCTTTGTCAGCAGAATGTTCCAGATGCATCTGGTAAAATATCCTTACAAAAATATGTGCTTGTATACTACTGAGAGCGAACAAAGTTTCACTCATACCTTTGATTTATGAAGCTCATGACCTTAAAAAGCTCTGATATGCCCAATCTTTCAGGCAGTGTCAAACCCCCCCAGCTCTGAGATGTTAAATGCAGCAAACTTGTCCTGCATGATGCACTTCTGAGTGTGCAATCATCAGTGCAGGTTCTGAGGTCTAATGCATCTATTCCAAAATTCCTAGTTAAAATGTCTGGATGATGTCAGCAGTGATTTGAGGTGAAAGCAAGCAACAGGGAGAGGGCAGAGAGAAAATGTGGGCTTATCTGATTGCATGGGCTTGAACTCTTCTCAAGCTCAGAGACTTCAGATCAACACATGAACCCAGAAGTAGCACTTTCTAAATATCTGTGTGGAAATACTTATAAAACTCATACTCAAATGATGTCAGACTCATAACATGCCACCATAACTTGTGAGTTCTCTACTGGAGGCAGTACAATTCTTACAACTTTTTCTTTTGTCAATTGGTGTATGGAGGATATTTTTGGATGTTGTTTCCACTGACTTAAATGTTCTGCTAGAGATTTAATTTTTTTCTCTCTTTGTCTAGGGTGCACCTCCTCTGCATCTTTCTATGATTTTCATCTTGATGCCTATTTCAAAAGAAAATCAAAAACTTTCCAATAACTACTTTGCTTCTAATAAAGTACATTGGCTGATACTACACGACATTCTTTTTTGGGCACCTCTCTTTCCCCATGAATGTTGCAGCTTTTGTTTTTCATCTAAAAAAGGAATTTATGGGAGACATAATTGTTGGCTACAGAAAACGTGCCAGCAAGTATTTTCCTGATTTTGGATTTGTAAGTATTTTGGGGATGGTAGGGCCCAGGAGGAACTTTGATAGGAGAACATGTGCTGACAAGGAGGATGCTCTCCTTGTGCCTGCTTGGGCGATAATTAATTCTGTGTGAACAGAATCATACTTCCTGTTCACTAGTCTCAGATCCAAATGAAATATATAGGTTTTTCTCATTTTTGAGACAGAAAAAAAAAATATTGAAAATGATCATGTTCTCAGTATTACCGAGAAAGAAGTTTCTGGGGTAGCACCAACAGAAATTTCCCAATAACACAGAGCATTTCTTTTAATGTTTTTCTTTTCTTATGTACTTTGAAGAAGAGTGTTTCATTCTTACTACATCTTAAGACAGCTTATATTTTCTCAGTAAGCAGTGAGCCACTCATGAAGTGAATAGCGTGATCATCAGATAATCTTTCTCAGTGGTCTTTGGGTGACTCCTACTCTGGCTCCCCTGGCTTCCAAGCTTTGTCCTATGCTCACTTTCACCTCAGGTGAAGAGCATTCTGGAAAGAAATAATCAGTCAAAAGATATATAAAAATCAACAATTTATGAAAATCCAACAAGAAAACCTGCTGTCTGCCTCTTTGAAATGTTTTATGTGAAAGTAGACCAGTTCTCTCATACTGACTTCTAAACCTTTCATTATGTGTCACCTCTTGTACAGCTTCCTTTAGATTATCAAGCAGCTGGATACTTCAAAATTGTTTGGCTGTGTAACCAAGGTGAAAGTTAATAATCCTGGTTTGTTCAGATGTCTGGTTTGGTTGGGTTTGGTTTTATTTTTGCTCTGTCATAGCTGCAAATCTTGCATATCAAAAGACTATGGATATGGATGTGCTTTCCTGCACAAAAACAATCATTTTGGTCAAAAGGGAGAGGATTTCAAGACCACACCAATCTATCAACAATCAGTGTACTCTTTGATGATTTTATAATTACCATCATTACAATAGTCAGATTTTGTCCTATATAGATTGGAAATTTTGCAGATATTTACTTATTTTAAGTAACAGAACTTAATTATTCTCAGAATTTTTGTCCTGATTGCTTGAGATTCAAGTGCAGTATTTTTCCTTGACTCTTAAAACTTTAGGCTTTGCTCTATATTCTCATCTTTCTAAAGCACTTTTTAACATGCTAATAAAGGAGATAAAAATAGTTTTTATGTGTGACTTTACAGTATAAATTATGTATGTCAGTTTCAAATATTTCCCTGTAAGTAATGCATCATTAGCAGATTATCCTTCAAACTGATGTCTCAGAAGAGGTAAATTTTCAGGCAAATTTTTGAATATTTTTAATATTTCTCCATGAAGTGTCAACATATTAGAGGATATAAATGGGCCAGCAGGGTGGTTACCTAGTGTTTTTCTCTAAGCAGTCATCAGTTTGATATTTACAGGAAGAAAAATCGACAGTTTGATTTTTATTTTGTTGTTGTTACATCCCAATTCCTTGAATGCTGAAAAAGATCAAAATCTTTGATGCATCTAATACCATGATTTAACCTTTGTTTAAAAACAAAAGAACAATATATCATTCTTATGAAGCCAACATTGCCATGATCTCCCTTTCTAGTTTTTTTCTGGCAATTTGTAAAGATATAATCACTCTCTTTTGTTTCAACTGAGTCTTAAAATGTCCATATTTTGACCTTTTCAGAAGCAGAACTGACTTGTGCTGTCTTTCCTTTTCCTTGTATTATCCACAGGCAGTATATTTTTGGAAAAAAAAAATGCAGTGCTACTGACAGGTTTTGACTTTACATAATTGCAAGAAACCTTGCCAGTTCTCCCAACTGGACAAAAGGGTAGACCACAATTTATAATAAATGTTTCAACTTGACTGTGCTCACATATTCATTACAAAGAATATGAATTATATTATTTCTCTATTCAACAAGGGAATTTGAATTTGTATGGATACTTTATTAATTATTCAGGTTTTTCTATCTCAAACCCTCTAACATTTGGGCCATCCAGTCAAATGGAGCTTTCTGGAATAATAATATTACATGAGTAGCATCTAGAGGAGAGTGAGTAGTTAGAAATGGATGCATGACGAACAGCAAAGCAGAAAAACTCAAGTTGGCATAAATTGGCATGGTATCATTATAAAAAATTGGAAATAAATTAAAAAGAATCTATGTTATTTTTATTCATTAAATATATTTTTCAATAAATCTTCATGTAACTTAGAAAAATAAGTGAGAAAAGGGCTGTATTTTTCAGCTGCAATTTGTTTTCTCCCATTTAGTAATCCCATAATTATTTTACAAGTAAAGCCACTGGAAGCACATTCTGAATAACACTCATACACATATCACTCTTCAGATCTGTATTGTTTTTTTAAGAATATAGGATGGAGTCCAAAAAGGAATTCTGTTTCCAGCTTAAACCTGAAAATTTTACTAAATTCTTGGGTCTGAATGAGTTTGTTTTGGAGAATAGGAATTGTGTCTTCAGTTTTGCTAAGATCTGTGGAGCTAAGCTGTTTTCCCAGCTGCTGATATGGTGCAAGGATGTGGATCTATTCACTAGGAAAAATAGGGAAGAGAAAACAACAAAGTTTTTGTCTTTTATTTTTTAGAAGTCTGGATACTGCAGAGGGGGCTGTGCAGCCATCTCTGGCTACCTGGAGGTCCAGCTGCTCAGCAGAAAAAGAAGACCAGGCTATTGGTGCCATGAATCTTGTCCTTGGTGATGTCATGGTGCCTGTGCTGCTGGTACCGACAAAGCTTTTGGCACAATGAGGCTGCTAATCAAAGGTAGAACTTCCCAGGTATGAACTGAAGTGTGGCACAGAGTGAACAAGGTAAAAAAAAAAAAAATATATATATATTTGAAAATGAACAGTTCAGTGGATGGAAAAATATTGAGAAGGGCTTGAACGTCAGACTGGGTAATACCGCAGTAGAAATCGTGGCATGCTCTGGCGTGCAAGACCTTCATGTGTGACTCGAAATAAATCTTGAGGCTGCAAACTGGCAAGGGAGGGAAAAATGGAAGCAATTCCATAGCACATGAAGTGGAAACATACTCCAGATTAAACAGACTTGCAACACTAGAATGCACCAAATGATGAAAATAATTAAAGGAGAGCTATTGAGATACAAAAATGGAGAGGAAGGCTCTCCGTGGGAGCGCAGCAGCCTTTGTCTCTGGCGATAAGAGCGCAGTGCCAAATCTCCAGGGAGAGCTGCCTAGCAACTGTCCCGCCGAGGGAGGGCAAGGCACAAGTTAATCTCTTTAGTAAGCAAGTGCAGCTATTAATTTAATTAGTAAAGGCAGCATACCATGAATCGGTATGGTAAACCAGAAAATTTTTTAATGAGGATTTTTTTGGAATTCTAAACTTGAGTGATCACGTCGAGGATTGCCTCCCTGCTACAGTGGGACTGCTGAAACCTTATTAAAAGTAAATTTCAGAGTACTGTGCCCTGGAACAGGATCCACTAACAGTAAGCAACAATTTATTTTTATTTTCGACTGGCAGAGATGTTTAAAATACAGGAGGTCCCAACAGGCCCTCCATGCATTTCTCACCACTTTCATCTCTTCTGACTTATGTTCTGGCTGTTAAACAGATGATGATGGCTCCTGAGAATAGTGGTAGATGTGATCACTCTGGATTTGAGGGCATCTGTAAGAAGTTCTCTGTGGTATGTGGAGAAGTGCATGTACTAGTCAAAACAAACTTCCACTTCAGAGAAAAGTAGGAAATGTTTTCAGAAAATCCACTTCTTTGAGATTTTGTAATCAAAATGAAGACTTTTTCTTTGAAATATAAGGAGGAACAATGACGTATGACAAATACATACTAAATATTTAAACTTCTATAAATAGTATTAACAATTTGTAGTTTTTATCACTAAAAACTATACTATTGGCAGTTAGATAATGCAACAATAGCTAATCTATATCATTCGAGCTATGTCTTAGAGATGTGAAGACTTTTTCAAAATAGCCTGAAGATCTCCTTCCCTCAAAAAACCCCAAATCTGAGAGACCTGCTGTTTGGTGCCAGCATGTGTGCGCTCAAAGCAAAAGTATTTGATCTTCGTAAGTAGTTTCGTAAGTTCCCCACCAGCCCTGGAGAAGATGGCAAAGTGACATATCCAATGCTTACTGTGAAATTTCCTGAGCTGCCACTTTGGTTGGGTAACAGAAATTTTACATCACAGCTGATGCATGTTGTGCTCTATGCAGGCACTTAATTCATTTATTCTGTGGAAATATCTTTTAATTAATTTATTCTGTGGAAATATCCTTTAATAGAGTGTTTAAAAAAAGTTATTATCTCTTCACTTAATTCCATTTTAGGATAGAAGCAAATGAAAGTTCTGTTGTAAAAGCTCTACTTTGTTAATGGAAAATGGTAATGATTTTCCAGTTCCAGTATGCAACTAAAATCTATCTTTTACTTTTTGCTAACCAGAACAGTAAAGATTATTCACTGGATGATTTCAGAGTGAACTCAAATTCTTATAAAGGTACTTGGGATTTGAATTTGACATTCAGTCAGTGATGAATGTTACTAGTGCTGTGGGATTAAAGGAAAAAGGATTAAGTAGTTAGTGTTACCTATGAATACCATATGTATTTACATGTAAACTTATGTGTGAATAGGTATGCATAGCTTTTATTTTTTCTGTAAATAATTTTCTGGAATTAATAAAACAGTGCAGAACTTTTTGTTGTTGCTAATGGCTTAGTTTATATCAGCAGGTAGTGAAAATAGGTGTAACAACACTAGTTAATTGTGTGATTGACTCTATGGCAATAGTATGTGAGTGCCATGAAAATAGTACTGGTTTCCTCTGAGACCTAAATGAAATGTACATCACGGGAATTTTAATTTAGATGTTATCCTGCTATTAGTGACCTTGTTCTTTCTTTTTTCTCTCCCATACACATATACTGAATCAGTTAGGAATTGAAGCTTCTAAATACTCAACAAAAGTTGCTAAAAAATCCCGAAATACAATGGTTAGAGCAGGTCTTTTTAGTTCTCTCTCCCCTTTTTCCCTGTGAATTTAGTGTGAATTCTTACAAAGAATATGCTGTGGATTCCTACCAGTGAGTGAGCAGACATGAGCTCTACAGAACAGGTGAATTTCAATGGCACTTTGAATAAAGGAAGGATTGTATTTCACTGCTACATCTGTACTTCTGGCCAATGAAATTTTAGTAAAAGTCGATAGCAAGAAATACTGTTATATGCTTTAATATTTTATTGCTGGAAATTATTCTTTTTAGTTATTCTAATAATTTTTTTTCATATGTTAAATCATTGAAAGAGGCACTTCTGTTGTAGGACAGATACAACATTAAGAAAGAGAAGAATCCTTTTTAATTATACCCCCAAAGTGCTTAGAATGGGTTTTTTGTTTTAGTGAAGCCTGTGGTGAAGTGGTCTCATTTTAAGGGTCAGCATTTAATACCATGTATTTTTATTTATTTAGGGAAAAATGTCAGTGTTTGGTTTTGTTTGTTTGTTTTTCTCCCATCACTAAAATTTTATAGCTGCCAGTGTTCTGCCATGTAGAATAAACCGGTATGGACATTGAGACATCAAAATTTTGGTTTCATTCTGCACAGCTTAAATGTGATAATGCATTATAATATATATATATTATTTATATATATATAATATATAATATATAATATACATATATTATAATATATAA
>VZRX01007000.1:16749-50731 GCA_013398075.1 Notiomystis cincta
TAATATAATACATATATGGTCCTTCTAGCATAACTTGTAGAGTGAAAAAATCTTTAATATTGTCGTAAAGCAGGAATTAGGTTTCTCCAATAACATTGACCCTGCTGTACAGTTCGAGGGTGCTAAAATACATATTCTAGTCTTGTGCTGGAATGCTAGCCCAACTCACTTTTGTTCAAACCTTATCCATGGTTAATATGAGGGCTTAAAAATACTAAAAAATTTCGAAGACTTGTGAAGCCAAAAGGCAAATACAAACCTTCCCATCTTATCTTTTTTCTTTCCTGTTGACCTTTTTTTAAATATCTCATGATCAAATGCTGCTTTTTAAAATTTTTTTCCCATCTTAGTATGCTGGCTGTAGAAAAGCTGCTTCACTGTGATTACCACAGATGCCTTTTCACCTCAGGTGTTAATATGCTGCTCCTGTTTGGCTCAGTTTTTAGTGTTATTTTGCACTGCAGCTCGAATTTACCTTTTCACCATCTTTATAAACATGACACTACCTTTAAGTTTATAGAGAGATTGAGGAGGGGGGCTTCCACTTCAGCCAATTGTGCTCATGCCTGATAGAACTGCTGCAGTTTAGACATTTGTTATTATTTCCACTACAATTCCCTGTGCCTTGCTGTGTAAGCATTTGTTCTAGGGTGAAGCATGTCTTGAAAGACACATGAAAGGAGCAGTTTTGATTTTGAGTTTGAAAACACAAACCCCAGATATTTTTTCAATTAAAAAGAGATAAGGAAAGAAGTTTTCAACTTTCAGCCACCTTTATACAGTTCTACAACTTGTAACTATCTCTTTTATAGTCGTGAACAGCTCAGGGGTAGGGGAAGTGGAAAAAGAGTGACAGCAAGAGGATATAGAGCAATTATTTAATGATCTTCTCTTAGTAAGACTTTTGGGAGATGGTAAAAATCTGTATTGCTGGATAACAATTCTCACTGTGCAGTAACTCACTGCACACCCACATGAGCAACTTTTCCTGTGAGTAGCTTTATTGAAAAAATTACCCAGAGGAGCAAAGCATGCTCACTCAGATGTGTTTGCAAAGAGATCCAGTTCTGGTTTTATATTCAATAAAGAAGAGGATATTTGTATTTCATTAAAAAACAGACAAAATAGAAGAAAGAAAAAATATAGGGGTGTAAGCACATGTAACATTACCTTTAAATAAGAAACTCAAATGGATCCTTGTCCATCAAGGTCTGGAACCATTCTTATAATAAAAATACATATCAATAAAATCAACCAAAAATTACTAGATGTGAACTCAAACTAAGCCTAACCCTTAAATTGCTATTGTTAAAAATCTAAAGGTTCTTTCTTGGTAACAATAGGAAAGGCAGGTGCTCCTATCAAATTCTTACCTCGAGATTTGACCCATACTTTCAGACCAATTGTGAGAAGTCAGTATTTCAAAATGATAATAAAGGTGCAGTAGAGCATTTATATAGTGATATAATTTATGCCATCAACTTCACATTAAAAAGGTTTAACTTCCTGTTTTAAAGAATGATCATCAAATTATCTCTTGTATCCTTGAAAGTAGTTATTTTATTATTGCAAGGCATGTCTTCAATTTTTAAGATATGATGAGGTGGAAAAGTCAAACTTTATAAAAGTGAGAAATTAAATGTGAAATTGGCCTAACTATATTGCCTGAAGAATCAGATGTAAGTGAGGATATTGGAAGCTGGTCAAGGTGCTATAAAACCTTTGAGGTCACTTTAGTTTCTTACCCAAAGAATTGCAAAAATTCTGAAGTTAAGGATACATCTGTGTGTTTATCTGGTTATGTTAATTAAATAAAGCTGATAGTAATGAGCAAGGTGATTAATGGAAACATGAAATCACATTTTTTTTTGTGTTGACATTCAGTTAACAGCAAACAGGACATTTAGCACTTGTCCTGCAGGATTGCTTGTATCATGGCTGCCAGAATCACTCAAGGCTGGGGAATCTGGTGTTTTGTGTCTTCAGCTTGGATCTTTCACTCTTTGAAATGGGGTATAAAGCTGTTAGGAGACAGTGCAGAACTACAGGCCTTGGGCCTGCAGAAAGCTTTAATAATTAATAATAATTTGTCTTAATTTTTCTATTTTTATTTGATTTCTGGAGAAACATTTCAGAACCTGAGCAGCTCCATTCATCACCATTTAGGTTTATCTCAGGGGGTGAAATTTAGGCTTGCCCTTGCCTTTTGTCTCTTCTGTCAGTAGATTGGGAGCACAGAGGTGGGGAAGGGCAAAGAGGCTGTGTGATTCTGTGCAGCACTAAGGTCTCGCCTCTGGGAGCATGAAGGGAGCTGCAGCTGAGGCAGGTGGGGCTGTGTGTGCACATCCTCACAAGGGAAGATGCAGCTGATGCTGAACAACAAACACTTTCTTGCCACAGCATTGCCTCTTACTTCCAGCTAATTATTTATATAAGGTCTCTTGAAGCTTCAGAAGAGTGTTGTCATTGATCAGTGCTTCACTAAATAGGAATTAGGTCTTTTGCTTTTATCTGTACCAAAAATGTCTTTTTATCTACTGTGAGGGATGTTGCCAGCTCTAATAGATTGATTTAATGCTCATATTAAAGAAAGGGTTTTGGGACCTGATCAATTAAA
Organism: Notiomystis cincta; assembly: GCA_013398075.1. Classification (NCBI taxonomy): domain Eukaryota; kingdom Metazoa; phylum Chordata; class Aves; order Passeriformes; family Notiomystidae; genus Notiomystis; species Notiomystis cincta. The sequence continues at coordinate 19,367 of VZRX01007000.1, forward strand.
CACATGAGCTAAGGCTTCAGTGAGGAATGTGAATAATTTTGGCAGGTTGTAAATATTAAAATTGATATGAGCTCAGAGACAGCATTTTTTTGTTAACTGGAGAAAAAGAGTCAATGTAGAAACAAATTAGAAATTGAGCTGGAAGTAGAAAATGTCATCAAGTTTACTTTTCTGTGGCTTATCAGATGCATCTATCACTACTGTGGAGGAAGGAACCAGAATTTTCAGGAGTGAAGAGCTGCTATGTAACAAAGTGGCACAACAGCTATTGTAAATGCAGAGAGGGAGGGAAAGGAGTGTCTGAAGGAAGATGAAGTCTTGTGGAATAAGACTCAGTAAATTTTCTGATTAAACTAGCAATATTTGGAATAAAACATTTAGAATAAAAATGACTCACAGAACTCCAAGTCAACAGCAATGGCATGGTGTTCATAGGAGTCCAAGATTTCCAATATCATTTTTCCACAGCACGAAGGATCAAGGAAGAACTGATTTTGATAAATTCCTCAAAAACCCCTTATTTCTCTGAGCAAGTGAAGATATTTAATCAGCATTTTGCTCATTAAACAAGATAAAACTTCTAAAGTTATTTTATGAGTGGTGCATTGCCAGATTGGGGGTTTCCATTGTTCAGGGCAGGATCTATCCTGAGTCCAGTCTCCTTTAGTATTTTACACATGTGTCCAGTGTTAGCACTGAAAGCACTTTCCTCTTGTTTATTCATGATGCCAGACCAGGTAGGGCTCCACTTATTTCTGAGATTAAAACAAGAAAATTCAACTCAGCAGGTTCTTGCTTGGTTGGTTGTTTTATTCTCTTATGGTTTTCCCCCTTTGAATTACATCCTTCTGACAAATGCTATGCTTAGAGGGTAATAACCCAGCAATAATTCCTCAGAATACAGAGTTTAGAGCACATTACAAACTAAGCCCACATCACCAGTGTTATTGAAGGAACTGAAAACATCATATTTACACATATAAACAAAACTGTTCAGATTAAGCTGCTGTCTTCCCTCAGTGCTGAGGAGGTCGTCCCATTAAATGCTTTGTCTGTTTTGGGCATGCAGGCACACTTCTAAAAGCAAATCTAAACTTTTTGCAGGTAAATACAGTTATGCACTGGTATAGGTTGTCCACTGAGACAAAGGAGTCACTGTTTTTTTGAAGTTCTTAAGCAGCTCTTAGTCAAATACCTGTCACAAACATGCAAGAACAGTTCTCTGGTAATTTTATGAAATTAGGTTTCCTGCACAAAATCCAAGGGCTCTCTGTAGATTTTTTTTTCCCCTGAAAAACTCTATCTAAACAATTCTGACTGCCTCTGATTATTGTTGTGTTTTTATCCTAGTGTCACTCACAATTGTTCTGATATTTTCTCTTATTTTGATAGTGTTGAAATAAAACCTCTGAGCTATTTATTATTCTGGATAAGATTTATCACTCTAGTCTTGTTTGACTCATACTTTAGGCCATATATTGTAGATTAATCCATTCTATTCCAGGGGAAAAAATATATTTTGAATTCTGAATATATTTTGATGTATTTTTAATTTTTCTATCAACTATTTGTCTCATCCATCTCTTCATTCTGCAATAAAATCTTCATTATGTAGCAGGTCAATTTGTGATTAACAAAAACCCAGAGTGCTTTCTAAAAGATGAGATATTTATTTGCTGGTTTGCTGGAGTTTTCATAAGAGAATATTAGCAGTGTTTTGGCTGACCTAGCTGGAAATATGTATTTCTGGAGGGGAGATGCTTGTTAGTCTCTAGGTTAGGACAAAGAATCACTCACAGTATTTCTTATTTCCTGTGCAGACACATATTTTCTGGCAGGGACAGGTAAGTGAGCCATGAGAATAGCCACCACTTTCCCCTGCCAGCCTCTACATATGATATTCACCCTCCTAAATATGAAAGTAATAATGGAATATTGTATTCCAGCCACAAGGGCTGGGTATCAGTTGCTGAGTGAGAGAGCCAGCTGATGAGGCTTAGCTATTCAGAGGAGGAACAGCTCCTGAAAGGATGCTGAATTGGACCTGGCTACAGCTCAACAGTTTTGAGAAGAACAGATTTAGCCAAGAGGAAGTAAAGGATGAGTAGTCTTGATGATTTAATGAGGCAGATGGTTTATTGTTTTCAAGCTAAACTACTACAAACTGCCATGTTTTAATATCTTTAAAACTAATTGATGTTTTTTTAGAGACTGGATTGTAGCTCTTATTGGCCTGTTGCTGTAGCAGTATTTATGTTTATATCAAATGACTGACAACCCCTTAAAATACACATTAAATCATCAATTATTTGAGAGAAAATCAGTATGGTCCATCAGAAATTTTGAAGTGACTCATAAAAACTAACCTGCTTTGATCACCACATAATCTGGTAGTATTACTCCCTATAATAATGCCATTAGATGTTGATGGGGTTCCACAGAAAGACTAAAACTGCAGAGTTTGTGTTCTAGGCTTCCACAAGTGCTCCACTTCACAATATTTTAACCTTTGCCTGGACTTCTTAGATGAAACTAAACTAAATTCAACATCAAAATAATTGTGCAGAAATGTGTAGCTTTGGTCTTCTAGATACCAGCAGTATTTTGGTGTTTTACTTGTTACATTGGAAAAAAAAGAATCTTAGTAGCTGCCATCTAATTATTCTAACCTCTGCAATGTTTACATTGAATAGTGCAGTTTTATTTCAGACCTCATAAAGAGGTTTTAAATAAAAAGGACAGTCAGGATAGATTTTGATAGAACTTCAGAATCAGACTGGCCAGAAGGAAGACACACATGATTTACATTAATTTTGGGGAGCACTAATGAGTTTAAAGCTGCTTTTGAATTTGGATTGCATCATGTTTTCCTTCTCTGTTTGCTGAAGAATTTTTCTTTAAGTTCTGTAAACTAGGGCAATAAACTGTGATCCCAGAAGTTATAATACAGTGAAGAAAGCTTCTTTCATAAGAGCTTAATGACCTGATTTGTTAATGACTTTGGCTACTTAGATGGACCAAATTATTCTAAAATCTCTTTTCGTAAGCCTCTGTGTTTTGTTTTCTCTTCAGATACAAGGAACTTTCCCTGTCATAAGTGACTAATCCTCTCAAAAAGAAATCAATGCCCTGGAAAGGGGCTGGACTTTTCTTCTCAACAAATAAATGTGTGACTGACAGAGGCTGTGCATCTATGACATATGTGAAAATCTGATAACATGGGAGATGGAGCATTTTAGACTTCCAGGTTGCTTTAAAGAAAGGTAGGAAGTAGTTAAATGAATTATGTATCTTTGAAATGAGCTTAAAATAGTATAGAATTCACTGTAGGAAAAAATTCTATATATTACTTTGAAAGAGAAAACAATGTAAGAATTCAAGTGTCTACCTAGGCTGTTCTGGGGGGATTTTTCACCAGTGATACTTTTAGAGTTGACAGGTGACAATATTTTTGGTGAAAATCAGGAGAGTAAGTGTAGCTTTTGGGGTACAATTTGCACAGATTATCTATCTATCTATCTATCTATCTATCTATCTATCTATCTATCTATCTATCTATCTATCTATCTATCTATCTATCTATTCATACTATGTACTTTGTATTCAGCATTTTTCTGAATACAGTATACAATATGTAATTCTGATGAAAATAATAATAATAAAAACTTAAACTTATTCAGTTCAGAAAAATATTTTTTTGTATAGGATTTGGATGTAAGTGACACACAGAGACAATTATAGAATCATTAAGGTTGAAAAAAACCTCCAAGATCATGGAGCCCAACCTGTGATGAAACACCACCCTGTCAGCTGTTTCTTGAACCCTTCCAGGGAATGATGACCCTACCACCTCCCTAGGCAGCCTATTCCAATGCTTGATCACTCCTGCAGTGAAGAAATTCTTCCTGGTGTTGAACCTGGACCTCCCCTGACCACAGCTTGAGGCCATTGCCTCCTGTCCTGGAGCTGGTTGCCTGGGAGGAGAGGTCAACACCTACCTGCCTACTTCAGGGAGTTTTAGAGCGTGTAATGTCACCCCTCAGACCCCTCTTCTGCAGGCTAAACATCCCCAGCTCCCTCAGCTGTTCCTCATGTGACTTACTCTCCAGACCCTTCTCAGATCCATTGCCTTCCTCTGGAAATGCTCCATGTCCATCCTAAATGGAGGGGTCCAGAATTGGACACAGCACTCGAGCCGTGGCCTCACCAGTGCCGAGTACAGAGGGATAATCCTGTCCTGGTCCTGCCAGCCACATTATTTTGATACAAGCCAGGTGCCATTGACCTTCTTGGCTCCCTGGGCATAGCTCAGCTCATTTCAGGTGCTGTCAACCCCAGGTCCTTTCCTGCTGGGCTGCTTTCCAACCACTGTGCCCCCAGCCTGTAGTGCTGCAGGGAATTGTTGTGAGCAGAGTGCAGGGCCTGGCACTCTGCCCTATTGAACCTCTTATCACTGGCCTCAGCCCATTCAGATCCAGCCTGTCCAGATCCTTCTGCAGGCTTCCAGTAGATCAAAACTCCCTGCCCAACTCAGTGTCACCCATGAACTTAATGAGTGTGCCCTTGCTCCCCTCATGCAGATCATCAATAAAGACATTAAACAGAACTGGTCACAGTGCTGAGCTGTGGGGAACTCCACCACTGGTGACTGGCAGCCAGCTGGGTGTGGCCTCATTCACTACCAAATTGTGGTTCTCACCAGTTGTGACAAGATGGACAATCACTCTTTAGTGAGTGGTCAGACAAGGTCACATTAAAGCTTACAACAAAGACCATCTGTAGCTAAATATACTCTCCACATAGAGTTTTACTCTGTTTTATAGACTATATATTTCACTCTGCTGCTTTGGCTGTGGTAGCATTAATTTTCTTCACAGTGGCTAGCATGAAACCATGACACCCAAGACAAATAATACATTATTTGGTTAATAATAATTAACCAAATTATTTGGTTATGGGGTCCAGATTTGTTGATGCAAAATACTTTACTGTGTCTCCCAGAAGATTCAACTGTTGCTAACACAAAACATCATGGCCCTTCAGGATTCTGTTAAATTACTCAAAGTAAATTACACTCTAAGCTTTACTTATTAAATATGTTTATTATTTGTTCTTGTGTCCTGAAGGCGATAAAATTTTAACAGTTATAAAGGTAATTCTGTTGCAGTGTTTTCTTAATTTAAACAGTGGATTTTTTGACAAAAAGAGAATCCTCAAGTATGTGTAAAATAGGAAAAGAAAAATTAGCATTTCAGGCATGCACATTTAGGAAATATGTCTAGATCAAGGAAACTTAGCTGTGATTATAGTCATAGTTTTTGGTCTCCTTTTATAGGCCCCATTTTAACATAAAATATTTAATTAAAATGTGCCTATATTTCAATCAAGTGTAATTTAAAAATTGGTAACTTGACATATCATTCTGACAAATTAGATAATAAAAGAAACAGAGTATCTTTTAAAAAAAAATTAGCATCTTGCCATCAGAGATTATGTCAATTTTTAAGAAGTATAATCAAAACACTTGTTAAAAAAAGAATCCTCACATGCCATAGATGACACATACAAATATTTCCTAATGAAGTAGAGAAGAAATGATGTAGAAAAGCTTTGATAGTTGTTTTCTCCCCAAAATATTTTGAAGAAATGAATATTAGAGAATTATATGTGGCTAGACTGTGCTGCTCCCTGTCCATGGTTGTCTGATGTGACTTGTTTTCTTGGGTGACAGAAGGACTTCAGGTCTTCCTTTTGTTCTCTACTCTTTTTGGAACCTCTGCATCACCTTCACATTAGTCATGCTCAATCTTGCTGTTTTCTTATGATTTTTTTATCAGTTTTGCAAAGATGAGTAATTGGAAAGAGTAAGATGATAATAGGACAAATGAAATATGTTCTGGATGGCAAAGAGGCTAGATTTATACATAACACTGTAAGGGAAGATAAAATGTAGAACCTTATTAAAAAGTTTGGAAAAGTTTGTCTGTAAAATCATTACATAAAGATAGCAAAAAGACAATGAGGACAGGAAATTGTGGGATAAATAAACTGCCTTGGTAGGGGAAAATCAGTTTGTGGAGAAGGAGCTGAAGAAACACTACATACAGGTGAAGTCACAAAGTCATTTTGGTCTGGAGTGCTGAGAAGGACAGGTAAAAAAGAGAGATATAATTACAACTGATGTTAGACATACAAAAAGTTGTATGTTAGACATACAAAAAGCTGAGGGCACACGTGGGTGAAAATAAAATTCAGCAAATGAAAAACGTTGTTGCTTTGGGGAAAACAGTGGGTCAGTTGCCTTAGATGCTAAGAAAATCCTACAGGTGAACTAAATTAGGAAAGGAAAATGTTGGATGTCTCCACTGAGATCCAAATTTATGTAATGAGAAGAAGCAGTGGCCAGAGAGAGTGAGGCTTATCAGATAAATTGCTGGGGGTCTGAATATCAAGCAAGGGATTTCTGAGGGGTACAAAATTGGGTATGGAACTGTGGGAGATTAAAGGATGCTTGTGCAGAGACATGTGGCATAGATTTAAAGGAGGTATTTTTCTACCCTACACATAATTAGCTTATGGAAATAATTGCCATGAAATACCAAGAAAGTAAAGAGCTTAGTGGTTTAGGTGTCTATACAGGTAATGAGGACCCAGGCAGTTCCATTAGATGGGATAAAATTAATTAGGCCTAAAGCTGCTCATACCTGGAGGCATGAAGCAAGCAGTAATGTTTGGGGCCAGAAAGAAAGATCCCTAGAGGTGGTTTTGGTGGACTGAATTCTGAAGTCTAGCCTGAACAGGTCCTTGATTAATATAAATCCTAAATGCTAGGCAGACCAGATAGATGGTCTAATGATCACATCTAATGCCAAACTTATGGGGGCCATCAGAAGTGGTAATGATGATGGGCTGAAGTTGATAATATTGCATTGTTAATCAATTTTTCACTTTTCTGGTTGATCTTCAAGTTATCTAAAAGCAGTAAATTTTATTTATAGACTTGATTTCAAGAACAAAACAGAACAAACCCCTCAAGAATAGGAGACTGGAAAACGTTATTCTGAACTCTCATGGCTTTCTAAAACTGATTTTGAAGGATAACTACATAAAACAAACATGAATTTGATGTATTTCGATATGTTTTGAGTATGCCAATAACACTGGAAATACAGGGTCATTTAGTCAATTAAACAGTTTAGACAGTTTTAAGAGTCTTAGGTAGTCCAGTTCACTCATAATTTATTCTCCATCTATTCTGCCATTACACTGAATGGTTTTGCTTCTTTCATCTGACAGTACTCCAGAGCTTTCTACTAAAATTCTGTTTTATTCATTGAGGCTGTGCAAATGTAACTCATTTATGTCCTCTAGTAATAATCTTCCTCTCAACTGCTGTTTATTGTGGTCCCTAACATATCCTTGAAAAGGCAATTTACTGCTGGCTTACTGTACCAATGCTGAATGATGCAGTGGATGTTGCATTGTGTGTGTGGTTGACAGAAACATTTAGTAAATGCATTGTCTGCAGTAATAGTAACCAAATATTTTTATTTTCTCCTACAAAAATTATTTGTTTTTCAAAGAATAAACAAGCATTTTTCAATAAATACCATTAAAGACTTTAAATGTTCTAGCCTTATAGCTCAGAAGCAGAAACTTTTTTTCCCCCTTTATATTTGTCCTTTTTCATTCCATAAAACATGTCTTTTTTCATTAGTAAGAACCATGAGACTACATTGTTTATTAGAATCTGCTGTCATGAAAACAAATTCCCCAAAGATTCACGCCTCCACACTGGAATATAACTGATGTTTTGCCAAAAATAAAAAGAAAAAAAAAAAGAAAAAAAAAGGATGGAAACTAGTACTTGGAATATCCTTACACAAAAAGTTATTTGTCAAAGGCTGTTATAGAGATGTTCTATCTTTGTATGCACAACAATACTAACAACATACAAGAGATGTAATATCTAAAATTTTTAAAATTTTGAACTAGTGAAGTTGTGAAATGATTGTTATACAATCTGATAAGTTAAGGAAGTAACAGCCTGTTGGTGTGATGGAGACAACAAATGCATGCATGCCAACATATATGTGTATATTTATATTTTTCAGCTATACATGTCCATTGTAGATCCTTTTTCTCTGGAGTCCATACAGAAAACACCTGTTCAGACCTGAACAATAGAAATTTGTGGTCTGTATTACAATGTTTATGTATGGTAGTTCCCAGTGCTTTCCTCTGTAAACCTGCCATTCTCCACTGGATACGCAGTAACTAGAACTACTGCCTTCAGAAAGCATGATTTGTGATGTCAGGAAATCATGATTTCTGACTGCCACTTCAGCAAGAAGTTGTAAAATTTCTCTTTAGAGAAAAATGTAATCCAGAACAGTGTGCCCTGGGCTATTTGGGATGCAGCACAAAAAGCCATGCTGTATATCCCTGTGTTTCTTATTTTTTGACCTGTCAACGTTTCTGATAGAAATTTTTTCCCTCCGTAGAAATGCTAATAATTATTACTTAAGGAGAAACAATAGAAGTGGCTGAGCCCGCAAGACATGTGAGAGCAGCACCTCCCTGTCTGGGGCTTTCTCGGAGAGGGACAGAGACCCCGCGGCGGGTGGAGCTGGGAGGAGCTGAGACTCAGCCGTGGTCCCGCTCGCCGGCTCGGCCTTCCGGAGCCCCCCTGTCGCCCTCAGGCTGCTCTCGGCTTTGGGAGGAGGACGGATGGGGTAGCTACAGCCAAGGGAAGGAGCTCGCTCATCACCGCAGTTCCAGCCCAGGCTGTTTCTCCAGCCACGGCTGCAGAGGTTGGTGTCCCGTNTCTCTGGTTCTGGTTTGGTGTCACTGGTACAGTTGTTGTCTGTTCTACCTCATATAAATACTTAGTAAAGATCTGTTATTCCTATTCCCTATCTTTGCCTGAGAGCCCCTTAATTTCAAAATATTACCAATTCGGAGGGAAGGGGGGTTTACATTTCTCATTCCAAGGGAGGCTCCTGCCTTTCTTGGTAAACACCTGTCCAAACCGCGACATGACCCTAGCAAGTTTATTGCCAAGATCATTGATATGTCCTGGTTTTTCACTAGTTTCTCTGTTTCTTTAGCATTCATTGTTAAGTTTTGTTACAAGTGTGGAAGCTGTACCTGATTACTGCTGAAAGCAGTAAGAATATTTGTTTAAATATATTTGTTTGAGTAAGAGAGAAAGGAAATTAAGTTTTTGGAATCTCTAAGTTGCTCAAAACCTCTCTTATTCATCTGTCCCAAGTTTCTATTCTTGCAGCTATGAGGACAACTCCCTTTTCCTTTTTTTCCTTTCCCTTTTCCTTTTTTTCCTTTTCCTTTTTTTCTTTTCCTTTTTTTCCTTTCCCTTTCCTTTTCCTTTTCCCTTTCATTTTCCCTTTCTCTTTCCCTGTAAAAATCTCTCTTTTGACTACCAGTTTTCTTGAAGTCACTGAAATGGATTTTCAGCTTGAACATATTCAAGTCTAGTAAAGAACAGATGTCTAACTTGCTGTTCCAACTTAAAGTAGAAGCCTTCACTAATTCTATTACGAATTCTACTATGAATTCTATTATGAATTCTATTATTCTATTATGAATTCTTTTTTTTCCCCACAGAAGAGTTCAGAATCTAGCACACACTCCTTGTCCTTAAGGATTTGATTGTTTGACTTCAGTGCAGAAAGAATCAAGTTTCAGCAAGAGGTTTTCGCAAAAAAGTTGCCAATGTGGTAGAGAGAAGAGGATGGGTTTTTTAAAAAACTCTTACTGGATTCAGAAGTGGAAATCCTATTGAAATTTGACAGGAAGTTTAAATTTTATACCTATATTAGTAACTACTTTTAAAACACAAGAGTTGCTTTTAATAAAACTCTGTTTGAAACAGTTCTTGATGTGAGCAGCATATGATGTTTCGTGTTTCTATAAGTTGAAATTTACTATTCTAAAACTTAAAAATAATTACATTACAAACAGTACACAAGTACTGTACCTTTGTAAATGCAACATATTTTGGGTTATACTTAATTTGGGAAACTCTCTTTTTCCTAGTGTTAGATTAACATGATTCAAACTTTGGGTTTGGAATTCATTTATCATATCAACATTGGAACAGAAAACTGGTGGAAATTTCAAGAGGTTCCACAGTAGGATTTTATGAATTTAAGTAATAATTACAGTAATGAAATGATGACAGGAGATTCAGAAGCTGCTTCTTATTTGATAATTTATAGGTGATCGTTGCATCAAACTTATCTTGCTTTACAGCTACAGATCTGTGTTAATACATAAATTAAAATAATAAATAATATTTCAAAATTAATATTAATACTCATTTTAGCACACAACTAGCTTGATTTTCTAAAGTCTCTAATAATTTGGTATAAAATACATCTCCTTTTATTTACCTGCAAAATACCTTCTATATATATTAAAAAGAAGACTTTAATATTTCCATAAAGAAAAAAATCGCTGTGAACTACAATCAAAAGTATTTATTCATATATGACTATACATACTCTATACTCTGTTAATTTTTCCACTTTAAAACTGTGGTTTTGAAGGAACACCAAAACCTTAACTACTTTTTGAACAATTTTTAAGCATTAATTTAATGTAAAGATGTCTCCTCTTGCACATTTAGTCACCTTTTAATTAAGATGTTTTCATAAGCATTCTAAAATCTCTCTATTGATTTTCTGTTGGAATGAGACTTTTTGTTTCTAGGAATTTTTCCGCTTTAGGAACTAGGAAAATATGTTTTATAGAATACACGAACGGAACTAAAGTAAAAAAAAAAATCTTCATGTCATCTATTTCTTACCCATACTCTACAAGTTTGTATGCACAAATACTTCAATTAACTGGGTTAGCCCCTTCAGTTGTGTGCATCTCTTGCATTTAATGGATTACATGAATTTGCAGAATATCCAAACTTTACAGAAAATTTCTTTTTAGGTATCCTGATTTCTTGTGCCAAAGTGAAAGAAAGTTTCACTGTGGGCAGAAACCCCAGGATCTGTCTCTAAGAAGAGGTAGCTGCACGTAGGATGGGGAGTAAATCTTATAAACTATAAAAACAAGCATGATAGCATAGAATCCACTGAAGCAGAAGACAGCAGGAAGGTGCCTCTGTGTTTTAGTTGGTTGGAATTCAGTTTCATATTTGGATTTTTGTATTTTAAATTGAACTCATCTGCATTTCCCCTGTCTCAGAAGAGGTCATTGTGCTGTTAAAATGACTGCCTGTTCGATTATTAGCTTCAAAAACTATTTAAGTCTTTCATGTGAATGCATTTCTCTTCATAATTATATGAACTTATTGAGATAGATTTTGGATTACATTGCAAGATTTCTTTCCTGATGCTGAATTCAGTTCACGGTATTTAATTTGATTATTTCACTTGGAGTTCTTGTTCACTTGATGATACCTTCTGCATGACTTGAAAGTTTAAATAAGCAAAACTTTCCAAAAACGAAGATCAAAAATAATCATACTCCTTTAGTAATACTATCTTTAGTAATATTCCATTAGAGAAATTTCCATTTTCAGTTTATAATACAAATTCATGCATACTCCTCCACGAGAAAAACCATTTACAGGCAATATCAGCAGTCATACTTTGATGGAATTCTGTGCCACTTCTTCTCCGTGTGGCTCACATCACCCACCCCATTAACACCTGCTGAATTTTCTCCCCATCAATCATGAGCAATCAGTCAGATAATTGATAATTAACAGAGAGAGAGAAAACACAAGGCAGAAATTATTTCTTTATGGTGGCTTCATGCATAAGCTCAAATAACATCGGGGAAGGTTTAATGACAGCCTCACAGGCTGTAAAACGAACCCACCAGGAGTGGAATCCAGCAGTACATGTAACACAGAAACTTTCCACATGGGTGTTATGTCCTTTACTTGAACTCCAACCCAGGGAATGTGGTGCAAAAGGGGAACTGAAGTTGGCTGAAAGCCTGGAGCAGAGCATGTGGAAAAGATGCTAGAGGACAACTTTGAAGCCTGCTGTTTGTGAAGCGCTTCTGTGGTCCTTGTAGTGACAATGTTCTTAAAAGAAAGATCCACCACTGAAAAAGGCCTCAATTAGCACAATTCTTTACTGCCTAGAGGTGTTCTTGCCTGGATGAGTGTGCTGAAAATACAAGACAAATCTTTATAAACATTCCCACTCTGAGGGGGATCAGAGACTAAAGGTGAGGGCTGCCAAAAAAATCTCTCCCAACTTGTTGGTTTACTGAACCCACTTTGATAAAATTAGTTAAATGAATTAAATGAATCATGATTTGAGTTGACAGGATATTTTCATTGCTGGAATGGTTTTAAGTTCAGCTAATTTGATAATTTACAAAAACAGAGAAAAAGAAACCAAGTTGTACTATAGAGGTAAAAAGCTGCTAGAAACCTGCTGTAAGGATACTTCTTTCTGCATTCAAAGTAAATATCCTGATTATTTTGAGATCAGTTCCATTTTTGATGTTCTGTGGTACTGCTGAGGGTGACTATATGAAGATTCACTCTGTGTGCAGCCCTTGTGCATTAGGTGTGAAAAGGACTGCAGAATTTGTCAGGGACATTCTCCTGAATGCTGATGTTAGTGCTTCTTGTTCTCATTAACTGGGATGTTTAATGAATTCCTCTTAAGGTCAGTGTATTGCATACAAAATAAACATCTCTGTATATAAAGAGACCATCTTGGCACCTCACACTTCACCCCTTCCAATTCAGAAGTTTCTGTGATGCCTTTCCTATCATTTTGGCTTATTAATGGGACTTCAGCATAGGGTACTCATAATCCTTCTTTTGCAGCTGATTTTTTGTTTTCATTTCTTCTGCATTTCTTGACTATACAAAGGAGTTCAATAAGGGAAGTAATACTGAAAAAGTCTCAGTCAGATAGGTTAAAAGTGGGTATTTAGGCATTTTTTTGTCCTTTCCTTCACTGAATAGGCCCAGTGAGACTGAAGTACATGCTTATCAGGCTCCAGAGTGTGTTCTGAAAAGTTGAGAATAATCTACAGTAATCAGAAATTTACCAGTGTAACCAGATGTCAACGTTTTTTAGAGAAATTGTTTCCTCATTAGAAATGCAAATGACCCGGTACTTAAGGAAGACAATGGCTGAGCCCGGCGGGCATGTGGGTGCAGCACCTCCCTGTCTGGGGGTTCCTCAGGAGGGGACAGAGACCCCGCGGGGGGTGGAGCTGNTCGCACCTGCCCTGCCCAGCGGAGCCACAGCGCCCCTGCCGGCCGGGACCGGAACTGCACCCAGGGGAAGGTGCCTGACACCTGAGAGCAGCTGCCAGTGGGTTCTCTTGGTCTGGTTTTGTTGTCACCATTACAGTTGTTGATTGTTCTACCTCATATAAATACTTAGTAAAGATCTGTTATTCCTATTCCCTATCTTTTTGCCTGAGAGCCCCTTAATTTCAAAATATTACCAATTCGGAGAGAAGGGGGATTTACATTTCTCATTCCAAGGGAGGCTCCTGCTTTTCTTGGTGAACACCTGTCCAAACCGCAACACCAGAGTAGCAGGGTCACAGAATGTAGACAGAGAAAACATGAAAAAAAAAAATCCCTAGCACCACAGGCTTCTATTTCAAAATTTGGAAGAGAGGCATGGAGTAACATGTAAGAAAGTCAGGATTCCTAAGTGTATAGAACTCAGTGAATGAGTTAAGTATGGCACTGGTGCACCTCAATTTTAAGTCCTATTTTTTTTATAAAGCTGCTTTGGATCCTCTGCACTTTTATAACAGGCATAAGTGGAAAACTGTTTATGTATGAAAAAATATTAGTTTTGAATATCAGAAACATATAATGAATATATCCCTCATGCAACGCTAACCAGTTGAAACTGAAGGTAGTTTCCATTATTTATTGAATCTTTTATTTTAGGTTCCAAAGCAGATGCAGCACACCAGCCTTCCTTGCTCTTGTTTTCCCACTCCTTTCTCTCCTCCTGCCTTTCTCCTCGCCTTTAGCATGTGAGTTGCACATAAAAACAGCAGAGTAGAAGCCAGGAAAATAAACTGATCCATTACCCATGCATATTTCATGTATTTGCCTAATTTCTTGCAGTTCTGACTTAATTAGATAATTATTCCACCCTCTTATGACCAGTGAACATCCCTATCATCTCTATGTCAATATTAAATAATAATAATAAAACAAACAAACAAACCCAACCAACAAACAAACAAACAAATCAATGACATTTTCAGTGACAATGGGCCACATGAGAGCTTTTCAGTGCTGGTCAAGCTGGAAATGAAAATGAGTTATTGTTCTTTGGATGGTTGTAGTATCCCAGGGACACTTGCTAAGTTCCTCCCTGCCTCCAGCTGTTCGGTTTCAGAAGGGAAGGACCCCATTTACTCATTAGCTTTCTGATCCTGTTTGTTGCTTCCCAGCCTTAAATTAAGGCCATTCTTCTTTTTCAAAGATATTATACTTCTTTCATTTTATTAATTTAGCTTTGATTTTCAAATATATTCTGAATTCTGAAGCCTGGTGTACCAAATATCTGATGATGATGATGATGATGGTGATGATGACATCCCTTTCTTGCTGATGCAACTTTTTACAAAAGTCCACAGGTTTCATCAAAGTCATAACAGGTTAGAAAAGGAAATTCCTGTTGATCATCTCCATTCTTCAACCTCACAATCTCTCCCTGAAAGAAAAGAGTTGCATTACAAAAAAAGAGAGAAGGATTAGAGCTCAGTTCAGTTTTTAAGAAACAAATTGAAGGTTATGTGATGATCATGAAATTATCAGAGGAACCTGCACATATTATTGTTAGGACAGAACACAGCAACTTATGCTTGATTAAATGCCAGCACAAATTAATTTGTAGAAACAGAATGTGTAGTAAGAAAATTAGTGCTACAGGGAAGTCATGACACAGTTTGTATTTCAGTTCCTTTGACCCCATGAAATAGCTTCTTAGATATGTGACATACCATCATGAAACCTTTGACTTCCAATGCAATAATTAATGTCAAAATTTCCTATTGACATCATAGGGATTTATTCTCCAGTTTAAGTCTAATTAAGAGTTGAAAATATTTCCAGAGGACTCGAAAGAAAGCAATAAATATTGTGCACAAATTCTTACTTATTTAAAAGGAACAGAACTTTTAAGAACATTTAATTGCAGACTGTGTTGCAGTGCTTTTTCAGGTAACAGTTAATAGCCATGAATGGCCAAAGGTGCCAGAACTACTTGTGTGCTTTCAAAGGGGTAACTTTAATTAGGAGCAAGCTTTTAAAAGTCAATATCTTTATTCTGGGGCCTAACTGTGTGGCACACACACGGATTGCAATGAATTATCTTTAAACATCAAGGGGAAAAGCGAAGGGGTGATGCCTGATTCACTGAGGCAGTTTGTTAACTTCTGCAGAAGTTTGCCGGAAACAAGCAAGTGGGATTTTCCTCTTGCTCCTGTGTGCTTTCCCCTCAGTCCCTTCTCTCCTGAACTCCATATAGCTGCCCTGTTCACATGTAGGAAATAAAACTGGGCACTGTCACGGTTATTTTATTGTTGGAACTGATGCACTGAGGTAAATGTCCAGTTCAGAGGTCCAAACCTTTATTTGGTTATTATGCACACTTATTTCACATGACTGCAAATTTAACAAGGATTGAGCACAGAAGGATTTAGTGAGAAGAATGCTGTCTCTTGGAGGCTTGGTGGTTGGTGTGTGGTTTGGGAGACATAATTCCACTTACAGGCTAGCTAGGAGGAGAAGGGATTTGTGTTTCTGCTTTTCTACCAAATCCAGTAATACAGCACTCGTGAATGTTGCAACTTAAAGGATCATACCTTACATTGATGGCTTCAGAAACAGGAAACCAACCCAGGCCATTATTTTACACATTACTTTCCTCAGCCAAGGTGGTCACTTTCTCAAACAGAAAACTCTCATGAAATTGCTCGAATGTGGGTTCTTTCTGCTTAGTACATCATTAGAGCCTGGAACCTCTTCAAAAATGGCAAATTCTCTGCTACTTTCCATCCATTGATGCACAAAGCCTGTCCCTTCCTCTCTCCAGTTTTTCTCCCATTTTCAAGTCCTTCCTCAGATGTGAATGCTGCAGGTTTGGCTCCCGTTTGGATCTGATTTTGCTCACCCTTTAGCTCAGTGAATCAATCAAGTAATGTTCTTATCTGAGAATGCTAATGCTCACTTTCCCAACAGTGGCTTGAGACACTGACAATTCTATTTAGCTTATGGTAAATATTTCAGCAAGGAAAAAAATGCCTTGCCTTGCAGTGTAATAAACTGTCACAGCAGATGCAGCTGTGTAAAATGGATTTGGAATCCTCTTTACTTTTCTTTTAAATATTTTCATTTCTGGCTTTACATTGATCCCTGATTGTTTAAAGCTGCTTTGGATTTTCAGCACCTCCATTAAATATTAGGAAATCGTGGTACAAAACTAAACAATACAGTGTAAATGGCTTTGGTTTCCTTTTGAAGTAAAGATAGAGCTTGAAGTAGCCGGTGGGACCTCTTAAATTCTGCCTAATTACATTTTCCCTTAAGTGAGGCTATATATAGCTCTTAAGAAAGTCTGTAGAAAAGTCATAGGGCATTTTAAAAAAAACCCTACTAAAATGTTAATTATCTGAACAGCAACATTTTTACTTGGCATAGCTTTTCAGTTTGAACTTCCCACTGCAAAGCACAATTTGAGCAATGACTATTGTGGTGCTAAATGTCAAGATGAATCTCGTTAGACTTTTAGTGATGAAGAAATCAGCTTTTTGATACAGATATTTCAGCATTGCATACAATAAATTCATTTGCATATTTAAATTCCTCCAACATGCCTGAGAAATTGCAATGCTCTGATATTTTATGCTTTTCTGAGTCCATGAGGAGCTGAAGAAGGTGAATAGTGGTAAATAGTGGTAACATTGCAGTAATAAGGAAAGAGTAAGTAAAAGTAAGATTAACTACAGAGAGATGATAGGGCTATTGGAAGTAAAAATATTCTCTATTTTTGAAAAGTTTCAGTGTGACAAGAAATTGTGGTAGGGAGGAAAGAAATGGAATTTTTGGTAGTTTCCAAATGAGATGAGGATTTTATCAAGAATTAAGTCTACCAGTCACTATGAAACCAATGATAGAAAAAAAGATTAAACTGTTCTTTGAAGTGCCGAATGAAAACTGTAGAAAAGTTGAATCTGTGAATAACAAAGAATATGAACACCAAATATTGATGAGGAAAAGCCCAGGGTTTCAGTATATTTGTCATTTAAGCACTTTGAGGTAACCTCATCAAAGGTCTCATGGAAATGTACTGGAAATATCTCTGAAAGAGGTTTGGGTGATAACCAATGTCAGTGGTTTACTGAAAGTTGTCAGAAATGCTGGTGAAGTGTTGCTCTTTTTGAATAATCTAAGAACTGAAAAGTCATACTTGTCTCTGGATGTTTTCAGCTGAAAATGGCTGGGATTTATTTTTGTTTCAAATAAAATATATGTCAGGGGAAAAGAGAAGAGTTCTGAAAAATGGACTGATGTGACTTCTGGATTTTAAAATGACAGGGGCAAAATTATAATGGGAATCCACAGAGCACAATAGAGAACTGAAGTGGACAGCTTGAGGATTTTTACTCTAGCATATGTCTGCTGTCCATGTGTCCACTGTCAGGAATAAGATTTAACATGCAAAAAAAGTCCTTCATAAAGAAAGAAGGCAAAATTTGTGTTAGGATTAGTGTTGCCTCCAATAAAAATTGAGGCCATATAATGAAGCAGGAGGACCATTTGTCATGGTCAATTGTATTTGCATCCTGTCTGCTCCTTGCATCGAACCAAAGTTTTATAAGTTTCATGTTCTAGCATCATTCTGGTAAAATCTGGAGAAGAGGAAGAAGATACTGAGGTAGTTTTTGGCAGTTTGCAAGTGATGGCCTCAGAAGGAGACCAGAGGAAGATCTTTGAAAATTCAGCAGATGGAGAACTGGTTGGGAAAATAAGAGCATGACACTTCAGGGAACAAGTGATACAGGAAGATAATTTTACTTTTAATTCAGAGAGAAAAGAAAGCCATTGAAGGAAAACAGAATTGACAGGGGACGTGGGATTATAGGAGGAAAACTGATTTTTGTGCATTATTTTGGGTGGATTTCTGTGGTGTAAAATGGAGGAGGTCAAGGCTGACAAGAAGGTTGAAGTATGTTGGAAACCAGACCAACCAGGAGCTAATTTCATCTGTTCAGACACAAAAGAAAGTCTTCCCTTTAGAAAGTTTGTGTAGGAATTTGAAGTGAGATAAAAATATCTTAGCATTTTGAGCTCAGGAAAGATCCACATTGAAGGCAGTACTTGGGTCTGTAGTTTGAATTACAGAGAAGATGTTAATGGTAATGATAAAGACTGAAAAATTAATTAGGGCAGCAAGGTGGAAAGGAAGGAAAGGTGGAAAACAAATACTTAGATTTGTTCCTGCTGACTGTAAAGCGATACCTGGCAACCCTCAAAGAAGCATCAATATAAAGTTCAAAGTGGGAGACTCTTTTTGGTACACAGGCAATGTTTTGTGCAAATTATATCAATGAAAATCCTCTTTTGCTGTTGTTATTACTGTTGCTGAGTTTGGTTCCCTGAAAGTAGCAAAAATCACCATCTATGGAGTTAATCACACAAGGCAGATGCTAGCATGCCCACATTTTATCAGACATTCCTGTTTTAGCCATGGAATTTCCTTCCAATGAGAATATGTAATAAAGGTGTTACTCATACTTTTTTGACACTCTGCTTTGACTTTTAGCTCCTGCCATATATTTGACATCAGCAGCTGTATAAAACATTCACAAACACAGCGAGAGATAGGAAAATACTGTGTAAAATAACAAATAATTATGAAAGTTTAATGTAGAAAATACCAAAGAATAGCTGAGATTTCCCTGAAACCCTTTTTTTTTTTTTTCCCTGGCTATCTACAGGTTAATTTGAGTATGCCAGTAACATGCTTTGCTTTGTTTTCTGGAAATTTAGGTTCAAAAAGACGTCTCATAGGACACATTGGAATGTCAGTGTGGGACCAAACCGCTTGTGAACTTGAGGTAAAAATGTATGTTATGTTGATAATTTCATCTATATGATTATGTCAGTTTATTTTTCCTAGGACTCAAGATTATAAAAGCATAAAAACACATTAAAAGAAAACCCTCTAGATCATTGCAGATTACAAATAATGTTATTTAGGTAAATTCACTGAAGCTGAAATGTTCCCAGTGTAAGAACTGTAACCAGTCTGTTGAATCATTGAGGATGATGCCCTGTGCTGTCACTGTCTTCAGGAATATGCTGTTGCTTATGATGTTATAGAGACAGAATGAAAGATACTGCTTTCATCTTGCATCGAATAAGTAAAAAATTCAAATTCTGAACTGACAGTTCTAGGCTTGCAGTGTATCTGTAACATTTCTGATTTCTCCTATATATATATATATATTTCAGTTTCAATCATTTTGGGACAAGTGCTATGACAAAGTCAGATGTGCAAAGCTCTGAGAGAGCCAAGGTTTTTTAGCAAGAATATTGAACAGCAGATGTATAATGGTAACTAAGTACTTGATAGGAGCCCTTGTAATGGTGCTGCATTTGTGTGACTGAGGCAATGCCTTAATTGTCAGCACAAACCACCATTTCCACATTTTCTAAGGGCAAATTTAATACCTGTAATTCTTAACTTTAAAGCTGTAATTGGATTTTTGTTGATTTTCAGAGGAGAACACGGTGAATTTTTCTTTTTATAAAATGCCTGTTTCAAGAAATGCTAAATGCAAACAAAACCATCTGTAAGGGTTCGAGCGTCCTGAAAAGAAGCAGCAGAATGAGCTCCTTGTCAGCATAACGAGGCACATGCTATCAGCAGTGGTGGAAAAAAAGAGCACTGCACATCCACATCCTACCCAGCCAAACAGCACACATTTCTTTCAGCTAAATTGTACATGACACCAACCTAAATCCAGAATTCCAGTGATATGAATATGAATTTCCTCAGTGCTTGTAAACATCTTGATACAATATTAGTGCCATGCAACTGCAAAACACTTTAGAGATATGCTTGACAGCCTAATGTAAGTTAGACCTGAATATGTTAAACCCTAATGCAGAGCTAGAGTAATTGATTTGGCTCTAATTGGACATCTGTTATTAAATGTAAAATGCTGGGGACTTTTGAATACCAGCTCTACACCTCTTTTTCT
Organism: Notiomystis cincta; assembly: GCA_013398075.1. Taxonomy (NCBI): domain Eukaryota; kingdom Metazoa; phylum Chordata; class Aves; order Passeriformes; family Notiomystidae; genus Notiomystis; species Notiomystis cincta. The sequence goes on from VZRX01007000.1 coordinate 39,626, forward strand.
AGTGTTTTTCCAGGTTAAAAAAAAAAAAAAAAGACAAACAATCCCAAATGAGTATTTTTAGGTTTTCTGAGCCACTGCCTCACAAGACCTGTTTGTGCACAATGCAGTTAGTGGGGTCCCTTTCCAACATATGTTAAATTTAATATTTCTATTTTTCTAGATGGCTTTAATTTGCTACAGCTTGCATTGATGGTATTTATTTTTCAGACAGACTAGGAGCACTGTGATCCCTTTAATACTGGATATGTATGGATATGTATGATAACAATAGAATAAACCATGAACTTGTTTTCACTTTGCATGCTCTACTGTCTTAAAATCTGTCATTTAAAAAAAAAATCAGAAGTTTATTATTAATACCTTTACAATAAAACCCATGTACATTTTACTATCATTTAGCTTATAGCTGAAGGCTGCAAACTTTTATTAAAGCCTTTTATATTTTATATGGCAGGCTAATGGACATTTTTAGATGGAAAATGGGTCAAACACAGGGATTTGATCAAACCTCCCCTCATTGTTTGCTCTATCAGTTTTTTGGTTTTTTTTTTAGCTCACCTTTCAGCTAGGGCAAAGGCAGACTTTTCATTTATGGCAAGCTAATGACTGTTTCAGTTTCTGAGTCCTAATGCTCTAGGATGTTACAATATTTCATCTGCAAAACTGCAGATGCCTATTTACTTTGGGCTAAAAAATTGTATTAAGATAACTAACTAATTAAATGTCCACTGTTGCATTTGGGTTGAGAATTTTTATAAGACTGAAGGCTTTTATTTAGTATGTATTTTACAGGATGTAAGTCCAGAGGTACAAGCTGTTCTGATACTATCCATATAAATTACCAAATTCCAGTTTCACACTAGCAAAATACTTGAGCATAAAATTAACAGCACAGGCACATGATTGAGTTGGGACTGCTTTCATGCCTCTAATCTGAAATGCCTTGCTGATTTACCTTGTTGTACTTGAGTAAAACCCCTTTGAGTCCAGTTGTCTGTCCATAGTATATTAAAATAATATGTATATACAATGTAAAGTAGTGAAATAAGAGTAGGCAGTGAAATGCATTGCCATAGATGTTTGCATATGGTAGAAGTTTATGCTGGTTCAATGAGAAACAGCTTATGGGAAGATAAATCCTTTCAGAATTACAGCATTCATTGAAACCTCTCTTGTCAGGCAGATCCCTCGCAGGTTTGAAGGTGTTTGAGTACTGAAGGAAACGTGTACGTTTCCTTTATTTCTTTTGTGCTCTTTTTGACTCTGCCGTTCGTGAGGAGCTTTGGGCTGAGTCTCTACAACCACTTGTACATTTGAAATGCTGCTTGTATTTTCAATATTATGGGATTTTTATAGTCTATTTTTATAATACATTCTCCATATAATCTAATCTATATATAGTCTATTCTATAGATCATAGTGAAATACACTTCTGATATGTGTAGCAGTAGCATATGAATAATTTGGAATTACATTTGTTTAGTTACTTTTGGTGACATTAAAGCTGTAATGCCTTGAGTCTTGAGCTTGATTTTGCAGTTTGAGAACATGGAAGACACAAGGCAGACACTATGCCAGTGGGCTTGCAACCAACTCATAAATATAAGGACTACATGTTTTTATTACTGCAGGCAACAGCTGGCACATTTAACATTAAAAGAAAAAATATGGTAGGGTTTTTTTTTTTTTTCAGTTCTTGTTGGAATCCAAGAGATTTTATTCAAGTATAATGTTTTGGGGTAACTCTAACAATTTTGTCTTGCTGTCCAAGTATAACTGATACTTGTTCTCAACATCTAAATGCTGATAAACTTAGTGTGCCGGTTTGGACACAAATCGAGGAGGAAACAACCCAGAAGGGAGTCTCTCTCCTCTCCCCCGCCAGCCAAGCNAGCAGGCGATGGGGAATACAAGATCATCCCACGACACTTAGTCTTAAAGTGGAAGGGAATCCAGCTTGTTTTGCTCTGAAGTGACTTTAGTTATGCAACTCTAACTAAAGAGTCTTGTCAGTCTCCAAATCCATATCTGCTTCTCACTGCATCTTTGAAAGCTGACCTTTATGACTGGAAGCTCTGTGTGCACTTGCTCAGATTTGCAGTTCTGGAAAATTACATCCTAATTCTTCTACCTTGGATCAAGTGTATATATACTCGTGATGGTAGGTGGAGGTACCTTGCGTACTTGGAAGACCCACAGAAAGTATAAAGGTATTTTATGAATAAGATGCCACTCAGCCAATGAACTTCAAAATGCTTGCATAATCTGGCTTTTGTGTTGTTTTTTTATTGTTGGAGTGTTTATATATATTGTTTGTATATGTAACATTAGATTCTCCATTGTGCTCCTTGTTCAGGTAGACATACCTGATTTCTATGCACCCACATGCATTGAACCTCATTGGGCTACATGCTGGGTTTTTATCATTTCACGTAATTCAAATTTAATCTAGGAAGGAAAAACACTCAGACAATGCAGGAGAACCTTAATAAATGTGTGAATCATGCCTAGAATTCAAGAAAATACAGCAAAGGTGACCTCTCAGGTGGTGAGATCCTTAGGCAGGAGGTGTGAAGAGGGGCATGGCAGAGCATTTTGGCTGTGCTTATTTGATATATTGCTCTAGGGAATGGAGCCAGCTGGTACCTATTAGTGTCCTTCAGTCTCATCTAAATAACATCAGAGTATAGAATGGTACAGAGACTTTCATTTGATAACTTTCCTTTTGGCCATTAGTGTGCTGAGAGAATCTCTGCAGAGCTGAAACCTCCTTTTTTTTATTTTGAAAATCCAAGAAGTTTGCCTAACATATTAAAGATGTACAGAAAAGCGATGGGAGTCCCTCTTGCCCAATTTTTGGATTGCATTGAAAGTAGAACATAAACTGTCAGAAGTGCTTTTGCCTGCAATATTTTCACTCTATTTGGGGTAACCAGCAGGCTCAGACAAGCAGCTGAGACTTTGCATGATCTACAAGTCTCAGCCTCTGATTTTTCTAGAGCTCATCTGTTGTTACTTTATTTATAATGGTTTGTTTCTCTATGTAAAAAAAATATAATCCTTAAGTGACTGCATGATTCTAATCTTACCACTCCCTGTAATTTTAATACAAAATAAGTGTGGACAATTACAGCACTTATTACCCATCCTATCACTTACATAATCTTGTATCTTATGCTGTAGGTCAAAAAGAGAGTGCTTTTGGCTTGGGTGGATTTTATATCACACTGATTTAGAGTACCAGGAGCATTACTCAGTATAGCCTGACACAGCCCTGCAAATTGTTTCCTACGGCATCACTTTCTTTTGCATCAGATATCTGTTTTCAGTTTGCATAGAGAATACCTCATCTAAATTTATTGCACTGGAGACAAGTGAGGCAGACATTATCATGAGTATACTGGGTGCATGTCTCTGCCTACTGGTTTAGAGGGAACATAAATTAATTTGCCATTATTAATCTCATCTTGGGAGGCTAAATAGAATTTCATTCTAGTTGAGTATTACCAACAGTTTGCTGCATCAGGTTTACTTACAGGTTTATGGGTACATTATACAGAATATTGCATATAGAACACACCAGGCTGCTTTGCTTGTCAATATTCTTGGATTTGAGTAGCTCACTTTCAAGTAAGAAAGAAAAGCTTGGAAAAAAAAAAATTGTCAATTACAATATTACCTGACACCTCAGCTAAGAGCTTTGCTTTTTCTCCAGTTCTACTGCCAAGGTCTTTCTACATCATGGCTTTCTATTCCTCATCCTCTAGCTCAAGTTGGGCTGTACTCAAGTTCCAGCATGAACTGAGTATACTGAGTCTAACTTCTTACCAGTCACCTGTTATACAATTTACTCTCTCTTTAAAAGACAAACATTTATTTTTTTATATCCTGCTGGCATGCCTATTTCCTCTTTTAATCTGTCTGCTTGGTTTTCCCCACCCTTTATCTGTACAACTGAGGAATGAGCAGCATTTCTCCTTTTTGTCTCTTCACCCTTTCTCTCTTTGGCACAACAATCCAAGACCTACTGGTAACAAGTGCCTCTTAATATATGTTTCACTAACAAGTGTCTCTGAAATGTCTTTCCTCATCATGAAAATTCTGTTTTAACAATGCTCTTCCTGGGCAGTCTGTTAATCCAACAGTAATCCAGTAAAAAAAGTAGCCAAAATAATACCCAGCCTTTGGAACACTTTAATTCTTCAGGTAGCCTATAGTTATATTCTGTAATTGTATTCCTTAACTTTTAACTAAATGCTGATTATTTTAAGGCTATGCCAGAAAATACAATATGCTTAATGTCAAGTGTTTGTGCAGCGTGGAGTGGTTAGATGGGACCAAAATGCCCCAGAGGTGAAAGTCAACCACCCAAATCTCACAAATTTAGAAGTGTCTTTTTACAGTGTTTGTGCCTAAACTGGTTTTGTATAACAAAATTTATACAAAATATTTTCCATCCAAATTCACACAGGCAGCTGAACCACTTTGTTTTACCTTGAATCTGCAATATTTTGCCAGTAATCTGAAGTTTTGTTATCTAGTATTTAATTTTTTTCAACTGATGATTAAACATGTACTTAATATTCTGAAAATCACTTTTACTTACCAATTATTTAAAATGAATTTCAGTAAACATTTAAAAAATTTTATTCCTTCTACTATCATAGCTTGTCCATTCTATTATTCTACTTTCATTTTTACTGGAATTACTTTTCAGTGCTTCTCTTTGTGAGATTACCTAAAAGCATTTTGCATGATAAACATGGATTCACTTTTTAAATGTTTCTTTAATTTGTAGAACAAATGACTTTTAAAGTAAAATTTCAGTTGTGGGTGGATTCATCAGCTGTTTGAAAGAATTCACAAAAATTTTGAGTATATCCTGATGGAAAAAGAGTAAGATGTGATTTTCAGTGGTTTTGAGCTTTGACCTCAGCAAATTAGAGAGATGGGCAATCACCAACCATGTTAACAAGGACAAGTGCAGGATTCTGCACCTGGAATGGGACAGCCCTGGATGTACAGACAGACTGGGGAATGAGAGGCTGGAAAGCAGGGCTGTGCAAAGGGACCTGGGGGTCCTGGTCGATGGAAAATTGGATGTAAGTCAACAGTATGGGAGGGGACACACCTGTGTCCTGGGGGGACATCAGGCACAGCATCACCAGCTGGGAGGGGATTGTCCCACTCTGCTCTGCACTGGGGCAGCCTCATCTCGAGTGCTGGGGGCAGTTTTGGGCACCACAACATAAAAATGACATTAAGCTGCTAGAGACCATCCAAAGGAGAGCCATGAGGATGGTGGAGGCTCTTGAAGAGAAGCTGTATGAGAAGCAACTGAGGTCACTTGGTCTGTTCAGCCTGGAGGAGACTGACGGAAGACCTCATTGCAGTTACATCTTCCTCATGACAGGAAGAGGGACAGGCACAGATCTCTTCACTCTCATGACCAAGGACAGGACTCAAAGAAAACAGCCTGAGGCTGAGTCAGGGAAGGTTTAGGTTTGATATCAGGACAGTTTTTGAGCCAAAGAATGGTTGGCCACTGGAACAGGCTTCCCAGGGAAGTGGTTGCAGCAATGTCTTCAGTTCAGGAAGCATTAGGACAGTGCCTCTAGCACATGATGTGATTCTTGAGATGCCCTGTGCAGGGCCAAGAGCTGGACTCCATGATACTGATGGGATCTGTCCAACTCAGCATATTTTATGGTTCTATGATATTTCATCTTTATATGTTTGTTCTTGGTTCATACTTCCTTATACATGCATTGATTGAGGGATGCATAAATAAGCTTGGGTATATTATGAGCACTGTACATGTGGTGTTTTGTTCAGGGGATTTTTGGCTTAATTTTTTCTCTCCTATAGTATCAAAGGATTAATTTCCCCTTTCTATGCTTTCCTTATTTTTCAGTTGGTAGTCTAACATTAGGCAGATAGATTGTCTGTCAGTGATTTTAGACACTTTGAGAGTATTTTGTTCTCTTTCACATCCTAGATTTATATATTCAGTTTTGATCCCTATTACATACTTATACATTTGCCTAAGGAATGTTTGAGATTTTTTTTTATGATCTGCCCCTGTTTTAGGATCTTGCAGTTTGCTTTTTTAAGAAGATAGCAGCAGAAATTTAATTCAGTATTGAAAAGCTCATGTACAGAAATTCTGGCTCCTGTAAGGTACAACTTGCATTTATCATAAAACCAGAACATTGGATAAAAAGGTGTGGTGTAAATGTTTACTGACATCTCTTTTGGATGTATCAAAGCTTGATAAGCAGCAAGGACATGAACGAGCTACGTAGGTCATCCAAGCCAGTGCCTTTGTAACAATATAGTCATGCTTTTAGTGTGTGCCACAAATATTATTAAAGAGCCCTATTAACAATGGATTTAGAGATTGTTGTTGTTGTTGCTGTTTTGCTATCTAGGAAATTTCACAGAGACAGGTCTCCTTAGCAACATGAATCTATTCGTTCTAGTCTCAGAGGGTGAAAACAGTTTTAATTCACTAAATTCAAGAGAACATTTGAAATACTCATAACAAAACTTTTCTACTGACAATGATATAACAGTTAATAAGATCTGGTATTTGGTGTCACCTGTGCTTGAACATCAATTAAGAAAGACAGCATGGTTTATAAAGCATGAGCTCTGGCATGGTTTTAACCCTGTGCTATTACTTGGGGTTAGCCTTTGAGGGAACCTGGGATGCCCCAGCTACAGTTCCATGAGGATCCTCTGGTTTCTGGGCTCAGGCAGGTCCACAGAAGCTGCAGATTGTTTTAGATAGCAGTCTCTGGTTTCCCTTCATCTTGGAACCTTTCTCACTTTTGCTGTTTGCCAAAAAGATTAATTTTTTATATTTCAAAGTGTAGTGACTAAAATCTAATACCTTATACACAGGGAAGAATAATCTGGTATATTTTTCAGTCTGTAATTTAAATTCTGGGAAAGGGAGGGCTGTCTTGCCTCTCAGAAACATTTTTAAGGGCTTCCCTTCTGAAGTTGTTCATCCAACATTCTGAGATTGATGCAGTTGTTTCACTGAGCAGCATTTTGCATCTTCCTGTAAAGCACTGGCTACAGCACTAAATATAAAATAATAGTCTGGTGGAATCAGTGCTCTGCTGCTGTACTTGGCACCATGGAGTGAATAGTACATGGCAAAGATTAAATTTCTTTGTGTCTCCCAATTGTGTGTGCACTCAGGACGGATGCACTTCTGAGGTAGGAAAGTATCATTGCAGGATTTTGCAGTTGTAAAGCTAAGACTATGGAGAAAAACTTATGTGAGTCACTGAAGTATTCAGTGAAGAACCACGTGGGAACTCTTCCTTGGTGAACACTGCTTTGGAGGTGCATAAAGGGAGAGAAATAATACCTGAAATTTTGATTAGTTGCTTCATAGGAGAAAACAATGGCATTGCTGCTAAGTTATTGAGAATCTGAGGATCAGACTCTTAAATTATTTTACTGAAATAATTTTGTGATCCAGTGAAAGAGCTATGGACAAAACTGAAGAACCCTATTCTGATCTCCAAAGTGTGAATGCAACAGTTCTGGATTTCGTGCCTGACCATGCATTTTCTCTACTTCTTCAATACAGGAAAGAAAGCAGAGATCCCACTAGGAAATGCATATTCCATTGGATAGTTCTCTTGTGAAAGGTTGATCTGACTATTGTCTTGTTGTCTGTTATTGATTTGCCTGCTGCTTTCCAGATATTTTTGGCAATAGAAGATAGCACATTATAGGATAAAGCAGATGCCCGAGTTGGATCAGGACTAGCTTTAAAACCCTGAGAATTTGAAGGTGGGTTAAAGCTACCAACCTCTTCTTTCTTGCCTTGCACATAGTATCTCTCCATCTACACAAACTATTAAATTTGTTCCCCAAGTGTTTAAGCTTTAGTTTGTTATTGTAAAATATATATGCATTTAAATTATCTAAGGCACATTTTAGGACTGAAAGCTTTTTTGTTACCTACATGTTCTCAAGGTGACAAATCTCTGTTATTCTATCCAAAAAGTCACAATTTAAATTGCTTTGCACCCACTGTAATGCTTTCCTAAGTTATTTCTAATAAAAGTCGGGTTTATGAGATAATATGCTATTATTGGATGGTTTCTAGCTGTTTTGTGTGCTTTATACATTTGACAGCTAAAGAAGCAGCAATTCATTTACAAAGAAAATGCTTCCCCACAAGCAAACCAGAACATGCCCACAGCCATAGATAGAAGTGTGCTGGTGAATTGATAATGTCTCAGTGTCACTGCCTTTGAAATGTGTGTGCTACTAAGCGCTGATTTCTAAGTCAAACAAGAAGCATTTTATGGTTAGTAGGGGACTTGAATTTATTTCTTAATCACTGTCTTGCTTTCTGCATACAGTAGTCAGGCTTAGCTTCAACATCAAATAGGGCAACTAATGGAGAGGAGATGTCTTAGCTGAAACCCAGTTGTGGCAATCCATGAACAGACGGAGAATCGGTGCCCCTGGCATGCTGAACACCATATCCATTAACAGGGTGCACCATTTATTCATTGGGAGTACACCAGGACAAAGGTAAATTACATTCCAGCAGGATCCATATGTCTGGGGGAGCTTTGTGCTACCGAGACATGGAAGCCTGGGATAGCTCCTTTAAGGCTGGGGTAGCTGCTGTCTGTAAGCTGTTCTGCATTCTTGGGTGTAGATAAGATGTTCTGCATTCTTAGATGTAGATAGGAGTGCAGATGTACTTATAGGAGTGTAGATGTACTTATTTTCTAAGGTCTTTCTTGGCCCTTTACAAGCAGCTTACTGAAGAGCTTCAGTTTAATCTTGTGCTCTTCAGATGAAGGCAAATGAAAAATCTCATAGGTTTCATTAAAGTTTTTGAGTGCTTTTTTTGAACTCGTAAACAATTGTACAGTGGGAGGCTGAAGTGAGTGGAAGTATGATGTGACACATGCTTCCTGCATTAGCCATTAGAATATCTGTATTCACAGTAACCTGGAAAGGTCAGCTGAATCAATTGTACCTTTATACATAGATTTCAAATGTATATCCTCAGATATGCTGCTTAGTGACATTTTAGTAACAACCTGAGGTTTTTCGTGACCACAGCATGGAAGTAAAAGCAAATATTTACGAATGTTGGAAGCAGAAGTTGTATGAGAATGAGAGTGAGACCCAGAGAGCTCTTCTTATCTCCTTAGTGTATTGAAGACTACTTTTCATTTTTCTTTTTGTGTTGATGCTGGTTGGCAAGATGCTGCTTCCTTGTATACTCTGATGTTTCTGGCTTATTGCATTCCCTAGGAGAGAAATGCAGACTTTACAGGAGCAAGTCTAGAATCAGAATGCACCCAAAGGCTTCCTAATCATCACGTTTCCTATAACCCAGACTTTTCTTCCAAAGAATCTAAATAATAGTTGTAAAAGTTTGCAATATACTTTTATGAGCTTTTGGTGTACTCCTGAGGGGTGAAGCAAGACTTCAGAGGAGGTGAATTTGTCAAGTAAAACCTGTGAAAAACCCTGCAATGATTTAAGGGGAAGTGTACACATACAAGTGAGTTCAAAGATAGATATTTCAGAAGGACTGTAAATAAAATAAGGATTTAATATCTTTTATATAAAACTGTTTTGATAGTTATCCTTCTTCTTGTCACTGCTCACAGCAATGTTTCTTCTTGGAGTGAAATTCAGCTCAGTACCAAAATCCAGGGAAGGTCTTTCCACATCACTTGGGGTTTTGTGCAGATAACATGTGGAGATTCTGTGCCTTGTTTGCTCTGTTACTGATTGGAGGCCCCAAGGCAAGTGTCTATAAACTGATCTTGCCCACAGTAAGTCCCATAGCTGGGACAGGCTGGGTCAAGGCTCAGCAGTGCTTAAATGCTTACTACATTTAAGTAGTCTGGAGGCTTCAGTATGCCTTTGAAAGTGTTAGTAAGGAATTAAGTTATATATCAAAATTACCTACAAGAGAAGGAGGAGAATGTATTCTCTCCAATAGTCCTTTCTTACATTTTTTCTTGTGGGAAGCAGAAACCATCTGACTCCTTAATGAAGTCAGCTTCAGTGGACAGGGAAAAAAGAACTCAGAAGATACAAATAGTTGAATTATTGCAATTATATAAAATAATGCAGTGAAACTTCAAGTGTGTGTATATTCCATGTATTTCTTTAAAAAACAACATAACCAAATGGTATTTCCTGTGTATCAAAGCCCATTTAAAAGTAATTCTGTCAATCAGTAGGCTTTGTGTAAATATAGATGTATGCATTTTGCTCCCCAGACACATACATGAAGAAAAATAGGAAGTCGTATTTTCAAATGCCAGAATGTGGGAAATCTATGGAAATTTTATTCAGCTCCTCAATGAATCAATAGCTGGAAATGTTTTAATTTCCACTTGATATAGTTTCCCCCCCCTCCACAGGACCCCTGCCCTTTGCACTGTCTGTGTATATATGTAGTTTATACATGCACTTATACACAACTGGACAGTGGTCGCCCTGGGGATAATTGTTCAACATTTTCTTGTACTGAATCATAGGGTACATATCCCCAAGCCTGATTGACTTTGCCATCCAAACCCTGCAGAGTACAAAATTACTAATTTCCTTGTGTGCCCCTTTGTTATATGGTTTAGATGTAGCATTGAACCACTTCACAAAACCTAAAGAATTTATCTTCATAGCAATCTCAAAGTTGTCCTTGTTTTTCCTTTCTTATCCCCTTTGAGTGCAGAATTTGAAGCCAAAAGTTTTGAACTTGATCCATTTTCCATCAGTTTTAGTATTAATAGAGTACTTCCTGAATTCAAAGCTCAGTTCCTGTTGATTTGAATATTCATCACTCAATTTTATAAATCTTTGAGCTGCAAATCGCTGCACTCCAGGGAATTTTTTTTCACCATATGTTTCTTTTATTCCTATACTGGATCTGAAACATCAGTTATGGGTCAGCGTTAGGGTCAGCAGAGAGACAGTCCACCTGATTTGATATCACCATTCTTACTTTCTGGAGGACAAAACTGCCCATTTGCAGCATTGGGCCTTTTTCTGATGAAAGAGTGTGGGCCATTTTGGCTGGAAGGCACAGAGGAGGGA
>VZRX01007000.1:50847-94542 GCA_013398075.1 Notiomystis cincta
AAGGAAAGGAAAGGAAAGGAAAGGAAAGGAAAGGAAAGGAAAGGAAAGGAAAGGAAAGGAAAGGAAAGGAATGGAATGCATGGCATGTACATGTTGTGGAAGGCAACATTGAAATTGCAGTTTTGTGGCTGAAGGATCTCAGCCATGGCACACAGTACACCTTTGTTTTATTTCCTACCTTTTGGAGGGCTTTACGTTATGGTCTTAACCTTTAACAGAATGATTTCATGTGAAGTTTTTTACTTTTTTTGTGTGAAGAGTAACAAATGAAAAACTCCATTATGTGAAACTGCACGTGAGACTTTGAATTATGCAACAGTGCTTGATCTAACTCAGCAAGTTTATGAGCTGTTATGTTTTTCAGGCAGACTATCTGCTACAGAGAGAGGCCACACGATTTCAAGCTGTACAACTTGCTGGCAGTGAGCAACACTGAGACTCATGAAGGTGGGGTGTAGACAGTGTGGGCTTTTGTCATACACCTATATTCTTCACCAGGACCCTGCATTTGCCTTTGCTGAGTTTCAGACTGTTCTTCTCTGCCCAGAAGAGGCAAGGATTGGCCACTCTGGTTGTCCATGAGTGCTCAATGATAAGTCACATTTAAGTCACACTGTATCTTTAGCAGTAGAATAACTCACCACATGGTTATAAAATTGCAAGGAAGAAAACCCCCAAACAAAACCCAAACAAAACCCCCCACTGAACTGAACAAAATCATACAGCACTGCCCCTCCACCAAAAAAAAAACCAAAACAAACAAAACCAAATAACCAAAAACCAAACCCCCAAAGTTCTTAAATTAATATTCAATGTCAAGTGGATGCTATCCTGTGGCTGCCATGTCAACGGAGTATCTGGGCTGTAAAGAAGATTATAGTGGTGGAAATTAATGTAGTGCAATGAGTGCACTAAATTTATCTAGTTTTGAGCTTAGAGTTACATATTTACAGGCTTCACTGGCATCACATTAACTTCATTTCCTGTTTCTAGGACAATTCTCTGGAAGATTCTGTGAGCTATTTAATGTCTCCCTTGTGCTACCTTAAGAATTCAAGCAGATCTATAAAGAATGAAACCAAAATCCTTCAGCCCTCAGGAAACACACTTTGCCTTCTGGGCAGCTGTGCTGATCTCTTAGAATTCCCAGTATTTCCAGTTATTGAATGATTATCTAGTTCGGTGTCTATGACCTACACTGACATTGAATTTTAATGCTGCACAAGGATACACATACAAGTTGCTTAAAACAAATCTAGTCCAGAAGGGCAGTCAACATGATGGTTATTCTGAAGAAAATTTGGCTTGGGTTAATTTTTAATAGTGTAGCAATAGGATCACACAAATATTATAATGAGTAAAGCTGTGGAAGATTAAAGATCACTAGAAAATTATGATTGAAACATGAAACATTTGCTGAATGTCCAGTATTGTCCAACACATTCATTAAGAAAAAATAATAATTATTTGAACCTTCTGGAAGATAATTCTTTCTAACTGGATTTTGTGGAAAAACTCTGTATTAAATAGAATAACAAAACTTTAAAACCTCTGCAGTCCAGAGTAGGTAATAAAGGAACAAACTGAAATAAAATCTTTCTAAACAGTACCTTCAGACTGGTTACCATAGATTTCTTTCCCAAGGAGCTTATAATTGGGACTTTGGAAGGTTTTGATCTGTGATCAATCATTCACGGGCTGAGGATCTGTGATTGTTTCTAAGAAAATTTCAAAATAGGAAAAGCAGAAGAAAAGTTAATGTATGTTCCACAACAATCTACATATATGAAAAGTTTTTGAAGTGAGATGCATCGTGTCTGGAAAATTTAGTAGACTGCAAATTTTTAAAAGTTGAAAACCATTGAACTTCAAAGATGTGAGAAAAGAAAGATATCTGGTGGTTGTTAATGATTATAGACCCTTTAAATACTTTTGAAAATTTATATTCCCTCAAATTGTATTAATTAATGATCTTATTCCTTTCTTCTTTCCTGAACCACAGAATGTTTCTTTAAAAAGGTATATGTTTCTGATGCTCTTACATTTATTTTTCTTATCAGAAGAAATGCTCCATAGAAAATCTTCAAAAATTGGGAAGATTTGTGCAAACAGGAAGGTAAACAAACTTTAATGGTAAGAGATACTTGCAATTTATTCATAGTAATTTATGTCCTATTACTAAATTTGCATATATAGCACATCAAGAGCATTCTATGATATGCTTGAGATATTTAACATCACTTGGTTTCATACAATTTCAATAGAGTCATAAGTTTTGATTATACCTTCCTCATAGAGAAGTGAGCTACTGGAAGATTACATAAAATATTATTTACTCTTCTCTATTTTAATTCTGATGGCAGCTAAATGCAGTATATAGTTTACTTATTTTTTTTTTTTTCTGGAGACTGCACTTGCTTTATTTTGCCATAAAGCTACAATTCTTAGGTGGTGCTTTTTACTTCATTGCAGCTACCTTGAATCAAGTACAGCCTCAGCAAGATTTTAGGATTATTCATAGGACTACTCAGTTCAAAGAATGTTTTCATGCTAGAGGAAATGTTATTATCTTTAATAAAAGACATCTAATCGTCATTGTTTATTGATGGTGACAGCTTTTTCTTTCAACAGGCAAGCAAACAAAACCACAGCAAAGCTGAACAAGCCACACACAGAAGGTCCTACTTGAAGCAATCTAAAATACTCTAGAATTGCTTATTGTTGGATTCAATTTCTGTGTGCAATAATAGCACTTTTTTTTTGTCTTTAAACTTAAGCTGGTGTATTGTTGCTCTAATTATTTTTTGTGTTTTCTTCTAGGACAAAATTCATAACTCCTGTTCTGCTTTCATGGATTCCTATTATGTTTCCACTTAACAATATTTACCAGCAGGAAACAATGATAAAACATAGTCATGGTTCCTTTGATCTTTCTCATCTCTATTTAAATAGTCTTGGGTTTGATGTGTTCCTGCTGTTTTTTTACTTGCTCACATAGCCTGGGAAAAGAAAGGAGAGAATCAATACTTCACAGTCTCCTATCAGCACTTATGAGTAGTTCTTGCTCTTTTCTCGGGTCTCCTGTCCTGTTTAGCATCATTGGACCTCCCTTTTGGTACTGATTAGTGTATTTCTACTTCAGAAACAGTGTGCTCCACTTGTCTTTCTGCAAACACCTCCTTGTTTGTATGAAACAAGCAACTCTTGGTTGTTTGATATTAAAGAACAAGATTTCTGGGTTAAAATGAGACCAACTACTGTGACTTCTACACTCGTGTTGTTACTGCCTCTGACACACCAAGTTAGAAGCTACTGTAAAAAGCAGGGGATAAATTCCATCATGTGCCTATTTAATGCTGCATTCTGTACCTTAATCAAATACTGGAAAGCAGTTCTGCCAGTGCTGGTGTTTAACTGCATTTAGGGAAAATTTAAGTGAACATTATCTTCTCTCTCTTTCACGGTCCAAGCTCAACTCTATGCTTCATGCATTAGCCAGAATGATTTTTTTTAAACAAATATATTTAGCTATTATTTTAAAGATGCTCAGTGGAGTGTACAAAATGAAAAACAAATTAAGATGTATGGAAACCGATGAAGTAGAATGAGATTCATTTGCCAGTATCAACACATATTCAGAGTACCTTGGTTTCCTTTGAATATTGCCTCATGTGAGTAATTACCTTAACTCAGCCTTTTCAGTGAGTTGCCTGCCAAGGCAAAATTAACGAGGAATGTCTTGTGCATTCAAGATGGAGCTACAGACCTGGTTATTTTTAGTATTGTTGTTGAAACTGAATTTTCATCCCAGCAGGTGGAGAAAACACAGAGGTAGGAAGCAGTAGTGTTTCGTGGGCTGGTTTGCAGAGCAGTGCTCCTGGTACATTTCCAATAAAGTGAAGTAATAATTTATTTCTTAAGTGGTTTGAACTTACCGACATTCTGCAACCTACCTCTATTTCATGTCCTGCCCCTTCTAAGAAATAGACCTGAACATCATTCACCACCCTGTTCAAACAAAAAACCCAAATCCAATTTATTAGAACAGAATGATTATAGCCTTTAATGTCTCTATGGAGATATTATTATTAATTAAATCAAAGTCCTTTCCATATGCAGTGCTAACAGTCCTAGCCCTGCATCCATTCTCCAAACAGTGTGTGACATTGATGGACTGACTCAATTAAAGTGTGAGCATTAGAGAAGTAATGTGGAGAGCTGAAGTCATCTTTACCAATCCACCTTTAAAAATTGCAATAAATATTTCAAAATGAAATGTTCATAACTTTTGCTGAGGTTATCCATTAGTGAGACTGGATGGAAATTCAAGTCAGTTATTCCAAGTAAGGTTGTTTTTGATTACACCATGATTTTTGTTTTCTTTTCAATTATACTGTCTTACAGATAGATTAAAATCAGGAAGGAAAAAAACACTTTTTCCATATCTAACAGTGAAGTAGGATTCCTTCTGTAATTTGACATTTTGTTGCAGTTCTTGTTTTTTAAGGTACCAAGTATTTTTTTACAATGTGGACAGTATTTAAATGCATACAGTAATTGCTATTAGACTCCTAAAGCAAAACATCAGGACTTAAAAAAAATACATGTAAACAGCTCTAATAAGCTGAATTACTTCCTCCAAATGTTAAAACTGTGGTTGTGATCTACTGATTGACATTTCTAAATTAATATGCTGGAAACTGGATAGTGAAGGAGCTCCAAAGGAAGTGTCAGGACATGTTGTGAAACATTTTTTTGGTGGTGAAATCTTTGAATTGGGTCCTTATTGTTTGATTTATAATTTTAGTTTGTTACTTGATCATTGTCATATTTGAATATCTTTCACACAATCTGCAAATTCAAGACTGAAGTTTTAGGAGACATTTTCCAAATATTTTCATCTTTAAGAACATCCTTCTTAAATACTTTTTAATCAGTGGTGTTCTGAGACTGAACAATTCATTTTATATCAGTGAAATACAGACACAATCCAAATTTTTGAGATTTATCTTCTTAGTGTGTACTTTACAAGTCTTATTTTGAAGTTTTGTTTATTTTCATAGTTCATGTGGCTTCAGATTCTTATCCAGATTCAAGAGGCTTCTGCTCAATTTTGCTAGAGTAGACTTGAACTGAAAATGCTCATTTTTTGGTAAGAGCTACATTTGAATGTGACTATTTAATTTACACTGGAAATAATTAAATTATTTCAGACCACATGGCATAACTTTATTGCAATTGAAAAGTGCTAACTTATTAACTGCTGCAAGTGCCAAAGTATAAAGGAAAGGGAAGAAACACTTTTAATAGAACATCAATATTGAACGTATGAAAGCAGATCCTCGGTCAATGTTTTTCTAGAGCCTCAAAAAAGCTTTTTTAATGTTAACACACATTTTCTTCCATCTATCCTCTACTTGTTAAAGGTCACTAAAATGATAATGGAAAAGATGTCTGAGGATGGGATGAGGTAATATATTTAAATCCCTTTTCTCGGAAGATTAGAGTGACGCACAATATTTTAAACCTGCTAATCTCAGTGATGAGTGCATATGGAAGTCTTGCACATCTAATAGTTTTTAATTAATATGCAATTATCTTTGCACTTGGGAGGGTGGCCTAGAGGCTGAGCTACTTGGCTTGGATGTAAAAAATCCAGGGTCAATTTTCAGTCAAGGCACAGATACCCTTTGTGGTATGGGATTGGGCATCTCCATTTGCCTCCACCCTTGCTCTCCATCTCTAATGTTAAAATTTTATTTCCCTCCCAAAGCTTTAAAAATCTAAAGAACTGCTCATAGATTTGACAGATTTGGATAGTGTGGTGGAATATCAAGTATCTGCCTACACAGACAGATATTAGTTTCAGGTGATTTGAGAAAGGATCCACCACATTACATTACCCACACCACTTCAAGGAGGTACTGATACACCTAGTAATTATGCAATAAAATAAAGATCTTTACCAAAATATCCACTTCAAATACAATAGGGGCAAATCAGAACAATCTGTGGGTATCCAGGCTTTCTTTGTCACTCGTTACAGCTGTGTGAGACCTAATTAAGTGAGCATTGCCTGCTACCATCAGCACCAGATTTAAATGCACAAATAGCCTTTTTTTGATCTGTCTGGTGAGCAGACAGAATTAGGCCAGATTCAGGTAAGAAATATTTCCTGCTGTAGGTTTTCCTATAACATTTCTAAGTGCCAGGAAAGAAAACAATGATTTTATTTTATTTATTCTTTATTCATAAATACCAACCATAAATGCATTTGGGTACGTGAAATAGACACTGCTGGCAGCCACTGAGCTCCTGCTCTGCAGCTACTGAGCCCTGCAGTTTCTGCCTGTGGGCATGCTCTTAAAGTCCGAAGTGGTGATAATGTTTAATTGCTAATGGCCTGTCTAGAGTCCACCCTTTACAAAAACCTCCAACATGGAATTTTGAGCAAATGTGCCTCCCTCTTATTTCAAAGTAGATTTCTGTCATTGTTAACTTGAACAGGAGATCCTATGCAGGAGTATTTTGAGTTTTGCACTCTGTTTATGTAGGTATCTGCTCATCCCCTAATGTAGGTGATACTAGTGGCTAAACCCCTTATATGCAAAATGAGGCAGTGTCACATGCACATAAGTTATGTAATGTTATCTTTGCAGAGCTTGGTGCCACTAACCTAAGCCTCATTCCTATAGGTTAAAGAGAATTTAAAAAATAGGACAACTGGTACAGTTTCACCTAAATTCCTATAAAAATTTAGATTTTAGTCTAGTTTTATATGAATTTTTAGTATGTGATGGAAGATGCATAATGATCTCTTTAATAAAATATATACATACTGGTAGTAATTTTAATTTTAAGAGAATGTGATAAAAAAAAAGGGTTGGAATGGTTAAAAGAAATCACAAAACACATGTGAACTGAACCTTCACCTAAGCATTCCTGCAAACACACAGTCATAAACTTCCCTTCAATCTCTTAAGATGTTTGCAGGTACTGTAATTTTTCTCTTGCTGTATGGTGTTTGAGAAATTGGCAGTGGAGGATGTACTGGATGATCCAAGTTTGAAAGAGAACCTTGATTTTGTCCCTTTCAGTCAGTGATCTCTGCAGTGAAATATGACTTGGCATCAGTTTATCAGTTATTTTCCTTTGACCTCTGGAAGATGCTGTTCTGTGAGCAGAAGAGAAACATATTTGGTGGTCATGCCTTCTGTGAGTTCCTTATGCTGGAGTTCTGACTCTGCAGGCTCTGGAACAAATGAGCTGCACAGTGATTATCTCAGGAGCATGAACAATGAAAACCCTGAAACCCTGAAGCTGGAAATCCCACTGAGTATCCTTTAGAGGTAGAGTTTGCAACCTGGATGGTAATTTGTCTGACATTTCTGTTTTGGTGAGTGACCTTTGTGAACTGTTTCTGCCTACAAATGGACTGCAAAACCCATTCCTTTAAAAGTGACTGTCAGACAAACTACAATCCACCTGGCAAACAATTAGGAAGCTTTTGGTGTGCCTGCACGCCCAGCTCACTCCAGAAAACCTAC
Source organism: Notiomystis cincta (assembly GCA_013398075.1). Lineage (NCBI taxonomy): Eukaryota > Metazoa > Chordata > Aves > Passeriformes > Notiomystidae > Notiomystis > Notiomystis cincta. Next base: position 58,395 of record VZRX01007000.1, read on the forward strand.
TTTGTACAAAGCAATTCTGCTTTCCACTGAAAAGTTAAAAGATGCTATCTGGAATCTTTTGTGAAGAGCTCTTGATAGGCTACTGGAAGATGAACTAGATAGGGTTACAAAAGTTGGACTAATGATAATATTTCTATGCTTTATCTGCACTATAGAGTATGCTGTTTCCCCTCAGTACTAGAGGTTCTGAAACATTCAAGAACTCTTGTAAGGTTTTGGACTAATCAACACCCCGCTACAAGGATAACTTTCTGAGTTAGCATTACACGTCTTTGTAGTCTAGTAGAGTTCTTGGGCTTATTTATTTTGAATTTTTGCTTTTTAACTTGTTTTCTCTTCAAAAATACTTTGTCAAAAGAGCTTGAGATTTTGTTGACTTTTCTTCTGTATGGTTTTGTTTGTTAGCAGTTTCTTTTTGTTGTTTTTTTTTTTTTTTTTTTTTTTTTTTTTTTTGGGTTTTTTTGGGGTTTTGGGTTTTTTTTTTTTTGTTTTTTTTTTTTTTTTTTTTTTTTTTTTTTTTTTTTTTTTTTTTTTTNCACTGGATCTTTTAAGACAGGTTAGCAGTATATTTGCTCTGTTATGTTCCCAAACACAACCCTCTTTTCAAGTTTCCAGTAGCTACAAAGCACAAATAATCTATTCATTTAGATATATATGATAGATATATATATACAGTGAGATGAGTTAAATCCAATTTCCCCTGTTGTTACTGAGGCCCCACAGCCCCTCAGGCATTCATTTGAACTGTTAGAGCATCCAGCACACAGAAAATTAGGGTTATTCTGAATATGTTGCACAGTAGCTACCGATGCCCTTATGAAGGGTTAAAAGAAGATTTGAATGTAAATAGCCTGTAAATAATATATCAAGAGCTGATTCTTCAGTCAGCTGTTTTCATATGTATGGAATCTGCTCGATTATTAACAAGGTATCATCTGAGCATACAGTCATATTCAATGCCTTGAATATAAAATTAAGTTTTTTAAGGTGCTGTGCATAAGCCCTTGACTGTTTTAAACACTCAAATAAGTACTTTTTATGCCACAGCCATCTCACAGGAGCTTTAATTGTTTTTACAGAATCAGGCCTGCATGTATTTGCATGACAGTTTCCTGATTTGGGTGTAAGCAACACAGGGGCCAAGGAAAATATGGAAATCTGGGCTAAAAAATAAAAATTGTTCTGCATGAAATGGTTAACAGTCAAAAGAATAAAACAGGCAATTACTGATAATTTTTATAGCTACTGTATATAAAGAGGATTAGGTAATGAATAAAAGATAAATGCTTTCAGTTAAAAAAGAAAAGAAAAAATAAAAGAAAAAAGGTTTACATTAAATTGGAAACTAAGTACCATGTGAAAGTTATCCATTCACATAGCAAATGTGCTTGAAGCATCATTGTCTAAAAGACTTAAAAATACATGATTGCACTGAAGAAAAAGCATTTATAATTTAAATTAACATAATCAGTGCTTGTACCTGTAAGTAGTCAATTTTGCTTTTAAGTAATTTTAATTATTAAATAGAATTAATCTTACATTGCAAGGAGATTTCTGTAAAAACAATGGAGACAAGTAAGATTATATATGGTATATTAGAGCTAAGAAAGCTTAAGTGTCAGTTATTGATTAGATTTCTTTATATCTAGCAGTCTTAAAAAAAATAGGTAAGCCTTCTCTTTGAGAATGACCATCTCTATCATTAGCATTCTGATTTGTAGTCTCTCTCATTTCATAGATTTACCCTGGATATGTTAGCTCTAATATCACCCTGATTTGAATCAATAATATAATGAAATGAGCAAACCCAGTAGTGAGGATTTTAAATGAGAAATAAATAAGACTTCACAGTAGATAGTGCAATCGGAGTTCCACTGAAATCAATAGGCATTCACACATGGAGTAACTCTGCTGGAAAGGATTTCAAACAACCCTATAATAATTTAATGAGCTCCTTCAAACTGCTATTCTGAAACACTGAAGGCATTTTTCCAATATAAATATAGAACACACAGGGTTTTTTTTATTCCATAGCTCACTTGAGAAAATGTTTAAAGTAAATCTGAGGGATTTTCAGGTATTGGTTTATGAATCACTGTAATTGCTGGATTTTTCAGAAGCAGCTTGTTAAGCTAACATCTTTTTATTACTGTAATCTGTAATTTCTTACTCCAGTCTAGTTGGAATAGTGTATGTAAATATCTATGGAGTGTCAGAAAATAACCAATGTACTTGGCTTCTGCAATACAGGTGTACTGAATGGAGTGGCTGATAGATATTCATTGTACATAAAAACTTTGGGATTTAATAACTTTTTCTATCTGTGAATTATCCATGACTTGCTAATGATTTTTTTATATGACTGTGTGTGTTTTATGTAGTTCATCAAATAATCTTACAGCCACATTAGGCTTGTGGAATTTTGCAAGCGCTCCTCTGAGTATAATTTTCAGAATGAGTTATTCATATTGGTTGCCCAAGTCAAAAGAAAGTGTATCCATCCTGCTGTTTGTTGGCCTAATATCTGCAAAAAAAGATGACTGGAGTAATTGGATCTTTGTAAACAGGGTAGTAGTTAAGAAGAAATGCAAGTGTTGTGAATCTTAAAGCCCTTACAGTCTGGTTTTGGTACTCCTTTGTATTGAAACAGCATCATATACACAACAGATTGCTGCCTGCTGTGGAAATATGAACTCTTTTTTGAGCAAAAAGGTATAAGCTGGATTTATGAGAAACCTTCTCACTACATAGCCCCTGTAAGAAACAGCTGCTTTGGAATCCTTCTGTGAGCATGGTGAAGCTGCTTGTGAGGCAAAATGGTCAATCAGATTTTATAGAGTTCTTGTTTTCTATTTCATATTGCCCTTTCCAAAATCTCCTTAATAAGCCCTCTATTGCCTAAATATAGAATTCAAATATATAACAGCTTCAAAAGGCCTGAGTTGTTGCTCTCTTTTAAAGGAGTGTACATGTAGTCATATTTAAAATTATTTTCATATCTACAAAAGTTTTTTAACTTGGTTTCTTAAGGAGAGGATGACTTAAGACCCCTCTGTCATTGGTCATCCCTTTGTCCAATTACTTTTGAGCTTAACTAGCCAATTTGAATCTGATCAGAAAGAACTGGTAAGTGGAATGTAAAGAGAAAAAAACTAAATTACCATCTCCAGTGAAAGAAAGCCAGGTAAGACTGGCATGTTATACAGCTTTTGTGGTAGCAGATGTGATATTTTTTGTGATGAAGAGTCAGAATTCATTGTGCTGTTCTGAGAAGTCTGTGAGGGCACTGAGTTGTATCAGACTAGGCTTCATTAGCTCCACCATTGATGAAGGTTTTGTTTCATCTTTAAATGGAAGTCAATATTCTTGACTGTCCATTTGAATGGAGAGTCAAAGAAAAATCTTGTTTTATTGCGTGTTTCATGATAGAAACTAATTCCTGCTAATATCACTACTCTCACAGTTGTGATTTCAAATGATGTGGGTGAATTAAATGTGTTGGCTGCTGGAACGTGACTCCAGAGGCCAAGGGGAGCATAGGACACCTAAGAGATCGTGATCAGATGTGTGGGTAGATCCTCCCTGCTGATTATTATCCTTTACTACTGCACATCTCACACCATGCTTTAATATGGGATATTTCCAAGGAGCATCTGAACACTCTTGTGCAACAAGCAGAGTGTTAATGTGGTTAGGAAAATCACTTTTCAATTCTATTCAGGAAAGGAAAAGAAAGATAGAAACTAACCTGTGCATTTATCACATAAACCAAACTGCCACTGTAAGCACAATTTTTGAAGTAATCCATTTAGGATTGGATAACCATCATTTGAAAAATATGAGCAAAGAAAGAGAGCAGTGGAGAGTGAGGGCCATGGGCTGAAATTCAGTTTCTGTTATTGGGTAATGCCATCATTTCTGGCTTCTTTCCCCATACATTTCTATTTGAATTCTGCTATCTTAATTTTGTATGAAAATGTCAGTCCAGTCTTCACTTTTTGGAAGAGTGGGTTATTCCTAAAAGCCAACACATTTCTGCAGTATTGTTCTTTTTTTTACAATAAAGTTCTGTACAATATGCTGCATACAGATATTTTCCAAAAACAGCAGCTGGTGCATTTTCTGCATAGAAGAAGAATGTATTACCTAAGGAAAAGTTATGGAAAATTGAGACAACTATTTTAAAAACATTTGATGGTTTATAATGGCTTTTAATAGTAGGATATAGATAAGGGATCTAGAGAAATGTTAACTACTCAAAAATATCTTAGAGAAAAGAAAGTAATAGCAGGGTTGTAGCAGTTTTATTTTTAAAAGATTTTCAGTATCAAAGTCTATTATAGAAAATATATTAAAAGTCATTATTACTGATTTACATTTAAAGCTATGACACATTTTCAAACCATTCTCTGAGGCAGGCATCAGGAAAAAGATTGTCTGATGATTGTAGCACACTTTTATAATTTATTAAATAGATAGACTACTGTGGAACAATTGCTTCCTTTTTGAGTTTGACTTTAGAGAGATAACGAAGTCGATTTATTATGGTAAGAGTCTATGATGTTTGCTTACCTGCATGTTAAACACAGGTAAGCAGACAAGGTTTTTTCCATTAAAATAGGAAAGTTAAAGTAAATAAACTTGTGAAGGATTCTTTCCTCACTTCACTGGAACGTAAACTATAAATCTGCCACTTCCTTGAGCTATGTTAAATCATAGAAAAATCTCTTTATATGATATCAGGACAGTTATTCCTGAATCTCACCATCTAAAGGAGATCTAAGGTTACATGGAAGACGATCTTTATCTGAAGGCTGGGAAGCCACATGCTTTGTTAAAAATGTTTAAAGTTTTAAAATTCACTTAGACCTCATGCTCCAAGGGAAACAGTAATATACATAAATAATCTTGGTTTCTTTTTCCAGGTAAAAAATGGACATGAAATGGCCCCAGGTTTCACCAGGGGAGATTTAGACTGGATATTAGGAAAAATTACTTCATTGAAAGAGTGATTAGACATTGTAACCAGCTGTCCAGGGAAGTTATAGAATCACTATCCCTGAAAGTGCTCAAAAATCACGTGGAGGTGGCACTTAGGGACTTGTGGTGAATGAACATGGCAATGCTGGGTTAATGGTTGGACTTGATGACCCTAAAGGTCTTTTTCAACCTTAATGATTCCATTACTCTAAATTTGAACCTTTTGTGGGTCTTTCTGTTGGTGCTTAGTAACCAGATTAGACAAAGAGTGGTATTGCTGCTGCATTAAATGAACAAAAATTAATCTGATGTTTCTCTTGACCACCTGGGATTAAAAAATCCACATCCTCTTCTGAATAAAATATCTGGTTTGAGGCACTCAACAATCTTTAACAGCCCCCTTTCTCACTTTGATTTTTTGGCCAAACTTGCTTTCTCACACTTATGCACATTTTAACTCTCTTATAGCCACGTGTTATTGACAACATAATTGCTTGCAGTGAGTGCTTCTACTGTGGGTAGTTCTGATAAAGAGTATAAATATCTGCAAGGTATGTGCTGCAAACAGATCCCTGGGCAATTAATCTGTAGTCCTGTGCATTGTGTGGCCAGTTAAAGTGATCAGAAGTCATTTGAAATCACACAATGAGAATGGCAAACTGCCTTAACTAGGAAGCAGAAAATAGCAAATAAATCCTGTGCCTGAAATCAAACCCTCTTACCCTTTACCCAACTACCCAGACCTCATGTGGGCATCTCCATTTCCACCACCTCTACTCTAAAGTTTCCTAGTGGTGCTTCTAACTATCTTTTCTAAGAAGTGAGCACTGGTCTTGTTTATTTCTAAAGCAGAGTTGGACAGGAGTGATAAGTGATAGCCACGAGGCTGTTTGCTTTGCTTCATACATATTTTTTAGGGCCAGGAGAGCGATGTGAAACGTCTGGCTGGGGCTGCAATCTCAGCAGCCATCCTAACTTTGCCCTTGAAGCTGCTCTGCTGTGTAGAGAGGAATGCAATAGTGACAAGAAAAGAGATAGCACAAGTGACATGATGACTTGCACAGCTGAAGCATGCCTGCAGAAGGACTACTGGCATCTTCTCTCTGCATGCAGCAGCACTTGTGCAATTTACATTCAGCAGTCAGTGATGGCCCAGAGGACAGGACCTGAATGGAATGAAAGACTACTGAATGCTATTTTCACCCTCTCTTTGCATTTTAGGACAAAGGACACCAGTTTGTATCATTTGACATTAGCTCTTTACCGTACACATTCAATTTAGCCAGGAGAATTACCTAGCTAAGCTTCTGTAGCTGCCAGCAGAGAGAGAGTTTCCCTGATTACAATTCAGAGCCTCTTTGCTCTTTGCTTGGAATTGCCTTTTTCACTGACTGCTGGGGGAGCTTTGCCACATGACATATTTGCCAAAGGAGGTACCTGCAGACCCTCTCACCAAGTATCCAACCTGGTATGTTTTAACTGCACAGTGAATGACTCTTGGATTTGCCCCCTCGTAGGCAAAGGTGGGACTGGGTGCATGCTGGTTTGCCTTAGAAGTGACAGCTCCTTTTAAGTGAGACAGTTCTGAGGGCATAGAAAGCTTCTGCCAAATTAGGAAAGAGGAATGACTTGTGAAAGAATATAGCGTGGAAATCCTACATGGCATACATTTCGGGGCCCTCAAGTTAAGCAGGTGCTGAGTTCACTATTTTCAGGACTGTTGCTCTGGATTTGGTATTTCTACCTTAATTCTGTAATTGGAGTCAAAGGTTGCCTCTCCTGCCTGTGTGCTTTGATGTTTTAAGCTGGCAATCTAAATTTTAATGCTAGAATGTCTGGAACCAAGCTATCTGAAACCAATATTTATTCTCTTACCATTTGCTTCATGGCTGCTCTTACATTGCTGCTGTTAATATTTTAAAGTGGTTCTTCAGCTCCTCATTGTTCTCTGGGAAGTCAGGATGAAGCTTTTTGAGTTTTGTGTTGTGCCATGCTGTTTGCTGTAAGATACTGCATCTTCCACATGTCAAACAAGACAGATTTTCCAAATAAGGAAGGGACAGGGAAAGAAAAATACATTCATTTAAGGCTTGCTAAGAAACTCAGATAAAGGAGTGTGTCAAATAAAAAAGGACAAAATTAATAGGAAAAGACATTGGTTTTTCAAGGTTCTCAGAGGGCATTGAAACAATAAAAGTGAAAAATAATAAAATTATAAGTGCTCAAGAATCTCTTTAAAATATTAATTGGGTGCGAAAAGTGAATACACATGCACAATACTTCCTTTTAACAGCTGTAACCTGAAATGACCACCTGCTGCCTCTGCAAAACTTCAGAGTTCTCTTCCCCTTTGCAGCTCCTTTCCTTTGATACACTCTGACAGAAGAATCAAGGCCTGTGGCTGCTCGAAGTGCGGCTTGGGAGGTGTAGACTCCTCATCAGTTTATGATCTATTTTTTAAGACATGGCATTTTTCCACTGAGTGGCATCCTGCTGGTGCTGTGTAGTTAATCTGCTGGAGTTGTATAAGTTCATGTGTCAGTATAACTTCTTTTGTCGGTCAGAGGCAGTGTTAATAATGATAATAAATGAACTGCATTTTATGAAAATATCCGATACTATCAACTGTGAAAACCATGTTTATGTTGCTTTTTTATGGACTACTTAGAAAAGCATTAGAAAAATATCATGTTAGCTATAAAACTGCACTGTTTATCTTTGAATAACATCTGCCCGAGGAAGGGGAACTTTCACAAATAGAGATGTGGAATGGAAACCTAAGTAGTAAGGGGACTGGTTGCTACTCACAAGGCATGAGAGGGAAGGAGGAAGAACATTAAAATTGTCTTGTAAGTGAAGGCCTTGTAGGGGACAATTAAATAAAACAAAAATAAAATCTCAGAATCAGAGTGATTTGGGTTGGACGAGATCTTAAAGAGCATTTAGTTCCAGCCCCCTTCCATCCAGGGATACCTTCTGCTAGCCCAGGTAGCTCAGAGCCCTGTCCAGCCTGCCTTGAACACTTCCAAGGATGGGACATCTACACTGTCTCTGGGCAACCTGTGCCAGGGCCTCAATACCCTTACAGTAAAGAATTTTTTCCTAATATCTAATCTAAACCTAGTCACTTTCAGTTTGAAAACACAACCCAAACATCAGCACAGTTAATCTTTTTGTCAGCTGAGAACCGGTGGAAAACAGTGCTGGTTGCTTGGATTCCATGTTGATTTCCAACATTAGTCATGAAAGCACTGTACAGAATTATTACTGCCATAGTCTCAGTTTGAGATGAGATCGAGCTACAGAGAGGGCAAGCAGCTCCCTAAGGACAACAAATGTACCACTAGCTGTGTGGATTTCAGAGCCTGAGCAGTGCCAGAGGTCCAGGCTGCCTGGCATGTGGTTTAGAAGGGGATGTGCGCAGGTTGAAGAAAGGGAGGACAGTCATTTGAAGAAGGCATCTGAAAAGTTGTGTCTAAAATGAGTTTGATCTGCTGTTGTAGTCAGAAGGATGGGGATGGTGGAGTGGCTCATGTGAAAGATTTTCTAAATCTTCTCCTAGAGCTGGGCAAAACATATTGAAGCTTTAGTTTTCAGTGGAGAGGTGTCTATGGATGCTGTTACAGCCCCAACCTCAGGCTGGCCCTACCTCAGTTTCCCCCTAAAACTTTGTAATTCTCTCTCCACAGGACGAGTAAAAATTTCTTTACCAATAGTGTACTTAACAAAAAAATCCCAGTGTTTGACACTGGATTTATATTTTCCATAGAGGAGTGTGCCTACAAATTGAGGATTAGTCATTTAAGCTTTCCAAATGCAATTTAAATTGTAAATGTAAACTATCAGAAGGAAACACCTGTAAAGTATTAAATCAGGCAGTGCTGACTTTCAGCCATATCAATAATTCGTAACAGGACAATGAATTTGTACCACCCAATCAAAACAAATAAAGAATATCTTCTTATTATCGTAAAAGCAATAAAAAGACTTGCACAACATTCTTTAGCTAATTTGTCTTTCATTCTGCACAATAAAGATAACAAAGTGTGGTGTTCTCTTAAAACATATTGTTTTATTCTCTATATTTTTCATCACTGTAGTCTGGAGTGTATTGGTTTTTAATTTGCTGATGGAAACCATCAATTAGAATTAGCTTGAGTGCTGTGGGAGGATAACAACAATAGATATGAAAGGAACAGAATAGTATCTAGCTTAAATTAATGATGCATTCATTGTGCATCTCATTAGCGTGGTGCAGAGCTTATTCTATGAGTAAATAACTTACTGTTGTATCAAAAGCTGGGAGAGTAGGGGGATTTGCTTGGGGAACCATCTAATTATAGTCACTCATCTCAGAATGAAGGACTCTACTCCTTTGATAAAAATCTGATTAAAAGAAACAATATTTTTCCGAATGTCAACATCTTATATGCAGTTGCAGCCTGTGCAAATATATTCTGACACCTGTGTCATTTACCGAGCCTGACTAAGGCTTGTAAATCTTTCTGTTGAAAAAAATGAACCCCCACAACTTAGGAAAGACAAATTGACTTAAACATTCCATAACTTTTAAAAATTCTTTCCATTTTGAGTTCTATAAGCACTTGTCACTATTTCCAGCTGGGGGGAAAAAAATTCTCCCTCATTATGGATGACAACCTTCTAATAAAAGTTACTATGCTAATGTTTTGGTTATGCTGGTTTTCCACTTCTCTAATCAAGACAGTTACTACAAAAATGATGAAGCCAGACCTCCAGCTACTATCACTGGCTCCAGTGAAAACTTGTTGCTTAGCAAAGTCTGAAAACTTCCGTGTGCCTTAATTAATCTGTTCAAAGGCTTTTCTTTGTGGACAAATGGATGGATCCTGGACACTCAACTCTGTAGGAGAGTTAGGAACAGGATGCATTCCTATCAGTCTGTGTTCCAGACAGCTAGGAACAAGGATGGAGGCATGCAATTAGTTTTGTTTTCATGTGCAAATGTATTTAATGTAGATAGTCATATTAATAATTCTATGTGTCTGTATTTTAAAAATTGTCAAATATTAAGGTTTTTGAAATTTTAATTTTCTTTAAATGCAGGAACCCAGAAAAGGACAACAAAATTGCTTCTGAGGGTTGGGTTGTTTTTTATTTCTGCACAGAAATGGCCTGAACACCAATGGAAAAATTCCTAACTAACTACAATATGTTCTTTTGTAAATCACTAATGAGGTGCCATTCTGAATTCTCTAATATAGTGTGGGTATGTTTTTAATCTTAGGAAACAGGCAGAATTATTTAAGATTTACCATCTACTTGCAAAAAAAGAAGAAAAAAATGTGTGTAATTAAGTCAGCTGGAATTAATTAAAATAGTCAGATCAATGTGTAGTCCTCCCTGCCATCCACCATACAGTAGGTATGCAATTTCTAATTAATGTTTAAAATGTGGTTCACTTTGACTTAATATTTAATTCATAGCTATAAGCAAAGTATGTAATCTAACGGTAACATGAATAATGTCTCCATGAAAGAATATGCCACCTTTAAAATAGGGGAAAGAAGAAATACAAAGGTGGTTTTGTTCTCTTTTATAATGGAAATAAATATTTCAAAGGCTTGTTTGTTTCATCTTTAACTAAACTAAAATTTTATGTGAGACGAGAGCAGTGGAGTAATTGGGACAGTAATATTTTTTAAGGCGAAACTTGCAAAACATAAAGTCTGAAATCCGTGACAATTCCATGCAAGCTGACAATTTCTGAGTATTGCCTTTGAAATCCAACTGTTGTGCCAGATCTCTGACTCAGTGATGAAGGAAATGATCTCCTCACTGTTAGACTAATTTAATCAGGACTGTAAAATTTGGGTCTGGCTCACCCAAAAACTGTCTGTACTTTGTGAGGTGAGCTAACAAATCCCTGAACTAGAATTCGATTTTTTTTTTGCTTATTCATTGGAGTGTTGAACTGGAGTTAATAAGAAAAATAAAAAAAAAAAAAAAAAGAAAGTTAAAAAAAGGGAAAATAATCCCTTAGTCTTCTCTGGATAAAAAGAGTGTGTAATTGTTTTAATAAAATCAAGAGAACAGAGTCAATTTAACCATGTATTTATCCCTCCTGTTGGAAGGAAAAGAAGACACGCCTCTGGAAAATCCTATCTGGTCATTTAAAGGGAACAAAATACAGATTTGCATCTCTTAAAAAATTAAATCTGAACATGGAGCATTTCTCCCTCTTATCAAGGGACACATTCAACAACACTGACTTTGTGGTTGGGAGTATGAAAGGCCATGAAGCTCTGCATAAACTATTACTTAAAATACTTCTGAGCTTATAATTTTATCTGACAAAATATTTACTGTATAAATCTGAATGAAGAGTTTTGTTCTTATTGGATTTCTTGGTGGTGGGAAGGAATAAGGTTATTTTGTGCTTTTTGTGCTGATTATGCCTTGGTACTGGATGCACAATAAGGGTCATATTTAAAAGAGAAAAATAAAAGGATAGAAGAGGTGTAAGGATTTTTTAACTTTATTTCTGTCATGGTTTTTCTGGTTGGCCTGTCTTGCCACTTTTCTTTTTCTTTTAGAGAGTCTGCTTGAATCAGTCATATGGCCAGACTTTTAGAAAAGTGGGATTTGTTCTTAAAGACCCACATATTGGGTCCTCTTTAAATTGTAGAACACAGCCTTAGAAAGAAATTACAAATATGTAGGAAAAAATTTAGCAATATGATTTAACCGTGCAAATTTTTTAGGTTTGCTTTCTTCTTTTTCCCACAGAAAGTTTAATAAGGGAAGAAGAAAACCCCAATCTGTAAATGTCGAGATTTAAATTGGTTTTTAAAAAAGTGAAATATGAAAGGAAGTCTATTTTGATAACAGGCTGTGTAGAAGAAAGGGAATAAATAATGAGAGCTGTGCTTAAAATGGCAGCCTTAGATTCAATGTCTTTCTAGGAATGACAGGTAGCACTGACTTCTTGTTATTTAATGACAGACAAGGCTGGTGATGCCTTATCACAAACAGAAGCAACCTTGTTTTAATCATTAATAAAGCAGTGGTAAATTCCTGCCAATGCAGACAAACTTTAAAACAAGCTTTAGTTTTGGGCTTGGACACCTGCTAATTTGGCCAAATGGCTACAAGTTGAAAGAAGAAGCAGAGGGAAGCAGCAAAAATGTTGGAAAACTAATCATCATCTTCAGTGAACAGGTACAATTGCCTGCAGGTGGTCAAGTATTTCACTGCTGAACACTGAAGGCAGTGGAAAAAGGATTCCAGTCTCATATCTGGTACAGCAGACTGATAAAATTTCTTCCCTCTCTTGAGAATGAAGAAATGTAATCAAGCATGGAAATGCTCTTTGTGCTGGCGTAAAGAGGAGAAGAAAATGGAATGAGAGTACATGAATTTTCCTGGTTGGGTTATGTGAGTGTGACTTTAGAGATTGGCACAGTTATTTCACTTTGGACTAAGAGTTCATAGATGTTTGTCTGATATTGGGTTGAAAATCCAACTCTCTGCATAACAAACTAATTTTTCTTATGTTTGTTTGTGTCTGTCTGGTTTTGTAGACAAGGTACTGCTGAGAAATAGTAGTTGTGTAGTGCAGAAAATCCTGCTCTCATCCAGGCTGTGGCACGTGTTTCTGAGTGCCACCTGCTGGCTTTGGCCTCTGTCACAACCCCAGAACGCAGGGCTTTTTCTGAAAGTGCCTGTGCAGTGCCATTTCCTGGGTACAGCTGTAGAGAATACAGCTCTGTCATGCCTGTCAGCTGTCCTAGGGACACGCAGACCAAAAGACAGCACCTGTGCATGCATTCCAAGGCTTTCCTTGTATCCACGTTTCTCTGGATAAAACTCTAGCTATTGCTGCCTATCTTTGCTCTGCTCTTCTCATGATAGAAAGAGGCAATAAGGGAAACAAAACATAAAAAAACCCAAACAAACAGGAAAAATGCTTATTATTCTGAATAGGAAAAGTTTATCTTGAAAACATGTTTCCTGCCTCAATGTGTGAGAGCACGCTTGCAGAACTGTCTGTTTTGTGTCCAGGCATGCATAACTCAGTAAAATAGACAGTAAAAGTCATACTCATGTTAATATATCTCTAAAGGACTTTACCTTCAGAATCCTATCCACCGTTCTTGCATGGCTCTGTTTAAAAGAGGAGAGAATAGGCACATGGTAGAGATGCATCTCGTGGAAATCTAGGTCTGTGATGACTATGTGGCTACAACTGCAGTCTTAAGAACATGATTGGGTGTTGATAAAGCAAAATACAGCTTGTCCCTTGAAAGGGCCTGCTCTGAACAGACACCCTCTTCCACTGGATGGGAAGTGCTATGCTGGAAAGAGCTTGTTTATCCTCCTGGCTTCCTCGGAGAGCAGCAGGAGTAACGCGCCTTGTAACTCAAACCCGTGCAGCTCCCAGAGGATTGCTGCTTACAAAGTGCCAGAAGACAAGCTGTCTCTCCCAGTGGCATTCCCTGAGGAGCCCTCCCTGTTATCTGTGACATTCATTATACGTGTGCCTGCACAGCACCTGTCAGTCACTGTCAGCCACAGAGACAATTGTCCTTTCCTAAGACGTTCCATGAGTTAGTTGAACAAATTTAAAAATAAAGAATGTTGGAATTGAGTGAGCTATGGATAACTAAGCAAGCTCTGGTAATGTAGACAAGCATATACTAAACTCTTTTGGTACCTAGAAATTATTTTTTCTGTTTTATTTTGTTTTGTTTTGTTTTGTTGTTGGATCTTCCCCAGAGCTAGGAACACAGAGAGAGTGCATGGCCCTGTGGCAGTCCCAAGGAATCCCATCTGAGTTTTTTTTTACCCCTGAATCCTCTGCTGGTTTTGATAAAAAGTTCTATCAAACCAGGAATGTCTTAAGTGAACTGTTTTAGGGTCAGTTCATTGGCATTTTTTAATGAAAATTTTACAGCAGCTGAAAAGTAGCCTGGCTTACAGGGGAAGAGAAAGCAGCTGTAATATATAATGAAACAAGTGGGAAAAAAATAAAGTTGATAGCAAAGAATAAATGAATATAAATGAGAAGTCAGGAATTGAAGACATTTGTAAAGGAAGCAGAAGGATACACAAAGAAATGGCCACTTAATTAAGTACTTTGAAAAGTTTTTTAAAGTAAAATAATATTAATAATGCTGGTGTAAGCTTGTTACTATGTGAAAAAGGCAGAAATGTATGTAATAATGCAGGAAAAACAGAGGTAGTCAACAAATATTTCTGTTACATGGTTAGCCAACTACTTTTCTGAATTCTGTGTTAACCTGTCCAGCTTCTTTTAGCTAAGATACTGAGTTTCCCAGCTCAGGTGAGGTCAGTGATCTCCTCTGGGTGGAATTAGGAGGTATAGAAAAGTGCTGCCAGGGAAACTGTTGATTAAGCAGAAGTAGGTAAGGGTCACCAGTAGCAGAGGAATTGTCAGGTGGTAAATAATTAGAAATGAGGGTGAAAAAATTACTTAAGTAAAGGTTTGTGATTTTCAAAATTTCACTTTGGACAGATTTTCGTTTGTACCTACATCCTTTTCTCCTTAATCTGCCAAATTGTGTCTGTCCCTTCAAATTCCTAGGGTTCCTTAGCAGTTTTCACCCTGGGAAGCAATTTCTCTGTTTTCTCTGTTCTAGAAGACTGATATTCTCTTATTGCAACTGTTTTTACTCACTAAGCAGGGGGTTCATCTATTGCTCCCTTATTGTCTAACTTGCTGCCTTTCCCAAGAGGAGCTTGCTACAGGTTAATGGGTAAAATTCAAAGTTAGTGCTGATCCAGAATGTTCCTCTTGGATCTCTGTGGCAAAAGAAGGGAGTGACAGCCACATGATGATGCTGAAGCTGAAATGCCTTGGTTCAATAATTAACGAGGATGAAAATGATCCTAACCTTGGAGCCCTTAAAATCAGCACTTCTTTATGGTATGTCCAAATGTTACAGTGAAACTGTCCCAGAGGACCACTGCCATTGCTTTTCAATAAAACTGGTGCTGGAAAAATCCAGAAGAAGAGAGGAAATCTATTGTTGAGCCAATATTTTGAAAGGGTGAAAGAGGTTGCAATGGTAATTATAGGCCTGTCAGACTGACATGCATCTTAGGCAAAATAATGGCATGGCTGATATAGGACTCAATTATAAAGAGTGAAATAAGGGTAATAATAATTGTTAGACTTGTGGAAGACAGATACTTTAAAGTTGATATGACACCTTTTTGATGAGATTACACTTTGGGTTGATAGGTCTAAGAGAGTAGTTGAAGTAAGAGAGGCTTTTTTTATGGCACAAGGGGACTTGGGAGGGCAAGGAATTTTGATTAAGCAGCTGGAAGTCATCGAGGTACAGTGTATGCATTAAAAATTAGCTAAATGAGTGATCACCAAGCAGTCACAGGTCTCGTGGTTTTAGTCAGGAGTGGCCAGACAGTATTCCAGGGTTCCCCAGTGGCCTGGAATAAACATCTCCAACGTGCAGATGATGCAAAGACTGAGAGACCTTCCTTGAATCTGATAAGTCTGTCTGTATTTTTGTGAAGCAAGGTAAAAATGCTCTTTATTTTTTCCCCAGGTTCTCAAGTAATTTAGGGATATTTTACAGTCATCCAATAGATGTAGGTATTTCTAAAGTTCCACCAATCTTTGTGGTAATTCTCTCAAGTAGCACCAATTTCCTCTTGGTAATTTAAAAATAAAGTTTTTCAAAACTGTGAATTTTAAAATCATATTTACTACTGTTACCTCTGCCATATGAATATACTGGTTAATTATTGGCATTCTATTTGTTTTTTCACTGTGATTTTCTCCATCTAAAAATTTTTCCTCCTTGGTAGAATGTGTTGAGATCTGATGATGAGATGGAGTGTGTTCAATGTTACTGCAAGCAGAAATATTTTACCTGATGCTGTAGAATCAGTCTTTAGAGAATTTCAATTGTAGACTATCTTCAAAGACATTTTTCTTTTTCCTCGTTGCTCTTTTCCAAAATTGCATGGAATTAAGATTTTAGGAATACAGGAGGGGTAAGTGAGGGTTCCTGGAGGTTCAAAACCCTGAGTACCCCAAACAACTTTGGAAAACTGTCCTTTCTAACTATTTTGTCTGCACAATTGTTAATCTTTTTGATCAATTTTGATCAATGCTGTTGTTGTTACATCCCACTCCACAGCACAACAACATTCCTTCTCACTGAAGCAGAATTATGTTATTATTTTAATCAGCTAAGGTAGTAGATATAAAATTAATAAAATTAGCAATATCTTACTAGACCTTCATTATTCATCTCTATTTTCAAATATTCAGTGAATGTACTAGATGCATGAATTGCATTTATTCAGTCAAAGGCTGAAGTAGGGGAAGTATTCAAACATTATAAATTCCAAACTGTATATTATTATGATTTTTATTATTATAATATTTTCTCTTATCAGTATTCTTGTTCATCTTTCACTTATTATCTATGAATATCAAAAAACACCTCTCTCTGTGATGAAGAATTGTTGTTTATTGTTTGGCAGTTCAATTTAGGCATACTGCACTCTAGATTGGCAGATTTCTTTCTCTCCTACTCATTAGCAGGGAGTCTTTAGTCTCTTCTTTCTCAGCTTTTTTAATAATCACAGTATCCCACTTTTCCAGTGGGACTTAGCCTAAGAGTGAGTAAAGAATTAGACTCACATCAGGCAGGCTGAACTTATAATAATGCTGAAGAAGTAATATAACATGAAAAATGGGACCTTCTCGCTCTACATATGGTTTTAATTATTGTAGGTTTTGGAGTCTAATTCAAAAAAAAACACAAAAATGAAAAACAAAAACCACAAAGGAATAGAACCAAGGTTGAAAAATCTGCTTTATCTTTTAAAATAGAAGTATTCTGGTCCAAACATGGTTTAAATAGTCTGCTGTGTCTAAAACTTGTATTATGAACTTTTTATTGAATAAGTGTTTTTGAAATTTCTTATTAATAAAAATATGTATCATTAAATTTCTTATGTATTTTTGCATTTTTACCATATTGGCAAAATAATAAGAAATGGTTTTTTAACTATTTGGTCACCAAACTGATCACCAAAGGATCATACACAGTTAACTGAGGATTGATCATGTTCAAATTTATATAAATTTAGTTTAAAATGTCCTTTTTCTTCATCAGGGTTTGGATCAGATCCAGTGATGCTAACACAGTTAGAAGGTCTTTGTACCCTACGAGCAGCCTAAAACCTACTTTTATTCTTGTTGTGGATTCTGCCAAAATATGATTGCACTTTGCATAAATACACTAAGTCTATTTTTCTTCTCAAAACCTCAGGCAAACAATATGTTTCACATTTTAGAGAGACATAAACTTTTTAAAGCTGGATGAACAATGATACTTGGAGTGTACGTTTAGTCAGGCAGGTATTGTTTGCCTATCTCTCAGGCTTTCTTGGGTGAAGAGAGTTTACATGTGTAAATGTCTTGGTGTGCCTGCACCACTGGGATTTACCCCTGGGCACATGAGAGAAATTAATCAAAAGTCACCTGCTGAACTTGGCTGTTCCTGCAGCCTCCTTAACCACCATCTCATTCCCACTGTCATGCTGGACCTAACCTTGATATCAGATATGTGATTATTTTTGTAGGCTGACTGGCTCAGCTGAATACATAAACAAGACATGTTTAAACTTAAATCCATTTCTGAGATTAGAAACAAATCAGAAAACTGTGCTTGGATATGCCCTTTCACTTCTTGATTACCTTATAATCAAGAATAGATGTCCTAACAGAATTTAAAGCTCACAAGGATAGCTGGCTCAAAAAGCTAATAGCTTATCATGGAGAGGTTTGCTGTCCTAGTTCTCTGCTGTTGCATATCTGCACTACTAAATACTGGGAAAATGAGTGATCTCTGGTCTTTGAAACAGAGATAATTCTGAACATATACACGTTACTCTGACAAAATTCTGACCTCATTACCAATAACTCTGAGATTCTTCTGGTTTCCTCTGCAAGGAAGGTGTTACATAACTGCTGCCTTTCCTTGATGGTGAACCATAGAATGATCCTATATTTCTTCTCTTTTTGAGGGCAGAGGTGAAATCTGGCTGATTGCTCATCTGCTAACCCCTCCCCAGTAGCTTTTGAACCAGCTGTTCAGCTTCATCTGGTTTGGAACTAAGGTAGGAATCTTGAAACTGCAAGTTTCATGAAAACCCAAAAAAGCCACATGTTTGTCCTCCCCGTGCTCCAGGAACAACTCAGCTGCTACATACTCTGGGTGGTTGCAGGCAGCAGGTCAGTCAGCATGAAAACAATTGTCTGATGACTACAGGTGCTGAGTGTTGGTCCTGGAAGAGTCACAGGGATGCTTGTAAAGGTAGTGTGGAGCACAGCAGGGTAAAAAAGGAAGCCATGAGACAGTAGGTGACTTCATGGTAGTATAGATACAAGGGGAAGTGAAGATAAACATCCATAAGAAAACCTGCCTCATCAGTCTTTCTGAGCCCAGAATTTCTTTGGAAGTGCTAATCATGGTAGTATTGTAACAATGAAGCTGTTTGAATAATAATAACACACTTCTGGATGTTAAAAATGAAAAATATGGTTCTGTGAACAGGTCTTGGCATGTGAAGGAGAAATGCAGTTCAGAACTTATGTCATTCTAGACTATAAAGACATAAATTAGTGAAGTTAGATTCTGGATAGATAATTTTTAAATGGCTGCTGGATTTTGTGTATGGGGCTGTGAGAATGTGTGCTCCAGTAACGGGTTGTGTATGCCACTGCAGTAATGCAATGCACTCTGAATATCAGGCTGCTGCATAATTCAGATCAGTCTTTTAAAAATCCTTCTTGTTAATGGAGCTCTTCACATCTTCCTGCTACTGAGTTTGTGATACTTTGCTATAAAGTACATTTTCCCCTATTTTTAAAAAAAGTAGAAAAAGGGAGATATCTGCATAAAAAATTAAGCAGGAATAAATTTTGTATTTGCCATTTATAAGAATCTAGGTAGGTTAGCTGAGTAGCAGAGTAGTTTCCTATGTAACAGTATAACATTTCCCTGGCCTCTGAGTTGCATAGGCTGTTTTTGGGAGTCTAGCTCCCAAGCCAAAGCTGGAAGCACGCTGGAAGGAGCCACAGTTTTGACAACTGCACTGGCCTTTCAAAGGTGCACTGGCAACTGCACTGACCTTTCAAACTGCACTGATCTTCCAAAACTGGGTATGTGTTTCCATGCTTTCCTTGCAGTGTCAAAAAAGTTGTACAGATCTAATCTGAATTTAAATTGCAAACATCTTTAGTGAAATGCTACTTATGTCCCCAGCAGACAAAGCATTTTGGAGTATCAAAATTTTCCCATTAAACCTGACTAAAATATGTATTCTGCGTTTGAGGTTTGAAATCTCTGGATGGTTGCACCTTGGAAATGAAAGGGAGAGTAAGGGCTTTTTATAGGAAAGTAGCATCATGAATAGTGAGGGTAATACACAAAATAGCACAATAGAATACTGCCACAGAATTTCTTTGGGTAACTCACAGGTGCTCTGGTGTAACCTTAGCGGGAAGTAAGGTAAATGTTTTCTCATTTGAAATGTTCCAGTTTCCATCCATGAACTGGAAAGTGGTCAAGTTAACTGGCAGTGAGAAACACCCGAATTTTGTTGGTGACTGCATTTGGTGTAGCAGGGAGAAATTTGCAGTTTGCACATACAGAGGCAAAGAAAGAACTGTATCAGATTGGGATGGAGCTGGGGTGGATTAATTAGGTCCCTGAGCAGCCAGTCAGGGACTTCTGGGCTCTCTGCTGTGCTCTCACATTTTCTTCAGAGCCTGGAGTTTGCAGATGCACGAAGCAGTGGCCCAATTTTGCTCCCATTACAGTAGGTGATAAAACTCCCAGTTGAAGCCAAGTTAGGCCAATACTGTGCATTTTTGAAAATCCATCCAAAGTGTTCACCAGTGGTTACTCTGGAACATGGATAATGAAAACTATTTGCTGCTAAGGGCATGAGGCATATTCCTCAAGACATTTCTAGTTGCTGTTCTCCACCAGTTCATCACATAAGTATACTTATTTTAATGCAGCAGGCTTGTCTAGTACTTTAAATTCAATACAGTAAAACATGATAGATATTATTCTGTCTGCATTTGCTAGTGAAAGTAGTGCACATCATAGATAAAAAAATAAAATATTAATTATTTTTAAATACATGCAATTTTCCACCTGGGGACAGAAAGACAGAAAAATGCTAGTCATGCAGCTTAATGCACTAATAGAAAGGCACTCCGGTACCACAGTGACATTAGAGGTATAAAAGCCTCATTAGAATATTTATAACTGGTAGCTGGTAAGCAATCCAGACGAAAGAACATGTCTTTAGGCTTTTGTAATGTATTGCATACATTTACAGTTATGTATAAATGGTTATTACTTGGAATACATTCCTTAAAATATGAAGGTATTTGTTAATGCACAATATATGGTATCATTGTGGATCAGTTATTACTGTCCTTTTTCTTAATTTCTTTTTCTTTTTCTATGTTTCTTTTTTCTTTTTTTTTCTCCACTTGCTGCATAGCTGCTTCCATGGCTATCTATTATTAAAGATGCAAGAGAGGAACATTTTAGTTTTCTCACAAAAACACAGCTGCCATAGTAGAAATATATCCTTATATTTATTCTCTGAATTTAACTTAGTGTTAGAAGAATGTTTATTCCTATGCATTATTCCATGTTGTTGCACAGAAAGATGTGATGATAACAATGATGTGCCTGGAAATATCACAGCAGTCTTTCAATAAATCTGCTTATAAGTCACGACAAAGTCATTTAATTTCAGGCAAATGTTCCTGGAGGCATTCAGTTCATTTTGGTTGTTCCACAGATTTGAGGTCTTGAAGGTCATGGTCTCATGATCTTTTCTAAAGAGACAAATCAAAACAGAACTGTTTCTAAGTAATTCTGATACTGTATAACTTTCATTGAGAATCCTAAACCCCTCCACACACTCATGAGAAGTGAGGGAAGGAAACTCCCCAGAAATGCAGTAGTAGTGAGGCTTTCTTTGCAGAGCTTGTCATTGTTAAAGCATTTAAAGTCATACCTCACATCTTGTAAAATTACAAGAGGGATTCTCCTTTGTGTTGGGAAAATGTCAAACTAGGGAACAATCCCATTAGAAAAATTAGAGACAATGGAATTTGTGGGCCAGAACTCAGAGTCTTTGGCACCGGAAGAACCCCACTGTTCTATTAATTAGTAGGTAGGTCATAAAACACTCTTGTCTGGTTCTGGGGGGGCCTGAACACTAAAAGAAAGTGCAATTAGATGTATGAAACAGTCTATTGGCTGCCTGGACTACCTGACATCCATCACCATTCTGATTATACCACAATATCTTAAGTCTCTGTCATTTCCATGTTCATTTACATGATGTGTCCTGCAAAATGCCACAGGGTGTGCTTCTCTGTAAGTGTGGACAGCTCCTGGTTTGTAATCCCATCACAGCTCTGCTCCAGAGAACACCTAACTGTGACCAGAGGTACTCGAAGCTGTCACCAGGCCTACCATTAATAGTCAGGGTGTTTATGTTCTATGAAGAACATTTCCTTGAAGGAAACCATACTTTGAACAACATACTACTCATTATCCTAACGAGTCAGGTGACTAAGCAGCTTGGCCGCCACCTTCATCAGTAAAGTTTATTATTGGTAAAGTTTATTTGGGGATTTGATGGGAGATAGTTAAGGGATTACCAACAGGCAATTGTTTTTGAGCAAGGGATAGATAGTGAGTGTATAAATAAGGTGTTTTCCCTTTTGGAAGAAGGACATAACATTAACAAGATTAAAAATCTAATAAACATTAAAATTGGTATGGAGTCAGCGCAGACAAGACACTAGGTCACACCTTTAGGCCTTCTTTCCATACAAAAGCAGCATCTGTTTAACCAAATTCACATTTAAATTAGTCAATTTAGTTACAATCCTGAAGCCCTCCTGTAGTGACTCCTACATGGTTTTACAAAAGGCTTAGACTGATTTACCTTAAGTAGATTTCTTTCTGATTTAAGTTAAATTACAGGAAACTTGTTGCAGATCAGTTTAAAAAGTGTTCATACATGTCTGTACTATTTATTTAAATATACCTGCAAAATAATTTTAGTGAGAACAATGTGAGTTTTGTATTTAGACTGCCAATTTTGTGTACATTTACTTTCCTTTGGCTCATAATAATAATTTATTATGATACAATTATATGTAAAAATAGCAGTTTCTTTCACTTGATGAAACAAGAACTAAAATAGGAATGTGATGACAACAAAATTTCAAAACATGCTGGAGTTTTTAGGCTGAGCATGAGTATGTGACTGAACAATTGACACAAATAAGAGAAAATAAAAACCTTCTAAGTGTGTTCACTGGTTTTGTTCTACAGGAAAAGATGTGAGATTACCGTTTTTGGAAATAGACCTTGTCAGTAAACCTTCCTTTTCCCCAGAACAGCACAGCTTTGTTATGACAAAAGTTCTGTACTCAGGAGCTTGCTAATTCTCTAAGACAATGGTTCCACCAGAAATATTGAAGAAAGGTTTAAAATAATTTCTTCTTCTCTTCCTTCTGAAACTGATAATTGAATACAAGTCTTCTAGGCAGATGCTATAGCTGCCAGATCGTGTAGCACTTGAGTCTCCCTTGTCCAAATGAAATATTTACTTCTATACAGCAGAACAATTTTCCAAAACAGGAGCTTGACAAGGGGGAGACAGAGGCTAATATCCAGAAGCTGTCTTTCATATTCTGGGATTCAAAAGACCTGGAGCCATGTCCCTTCTTCAGACTTGTAAAACTTCAGCAACCATTAGTAAGGAAGAACTGTCCCAATTACCTTCTAAAATATGCTCTAGGCTGCAAACAAAAAGGATAATTGGAACCCAGGTTTCCTGCCAAGCACTGAACACTTTTGCTGCAGTACTGTAAAGCTGGTGCTGCTATCTTGTTCTTCCTTCTACTGTTGGAGTTAGTTATTAAAAATAAATATTCACAGGGCTATTATCAGGCTATTTCTCTAATTTAAATTAGGATAATCTCCTGGGAATTAATGGGCTTGGACTATACCTGGGCAGAAATGTTTTTGTTTCACTTTGGTCTTTTTTCTACTCTGCCTTTTGTTTTGAGCACTAATTCCACTATGAACCTGAGGAGTCCTTCTGGAGAAAATATTTATTGAAGCCAGCATGTTTCTATGAGCAGCTTTGATTGACTGACAGGAAAAAAGATTTAACAAAAATCACAAGATTGACTTTATATGCTTTTGAATTAAATGGGCTACAAAATCATTGGAAGATTATCTGGAAAGTTTTTTAATGAGGAATTTGGTGGCACTAGTTGTAAGCTTCTGGTGTATGCTTCTGAAGTCTGAAATTCAAAGGCAGCATAACGTGGAGGGTGGTAGAGACTGTATTATTTGGAGCCATTTCTAACTTCTCAAAGGACAGAACTCAAAATGGTGGATAAATCCACACAGGTTCATTCATGTTTTTAAACCTCCACTTTGTAAAGCATGTCCTTGTAATAAAGAAAAGGATGTTAAAACTGAGATTATAAAATTCAGATCCTGGGCAAATGTAATGATGATAGGTTTTTTTTTTATACAAGAAACTATATTAAAAAAAAAAAACAACATGAGATGTACAGTTCATAGGAAAATTAAAGGAGTCCAAATCATTATTCTGGGATGTTGAAGTAGCATGTGAAATAGATGGCAAAATGAGCAGCAATGATCAATTCATTTTGCTGCTGAAGTGAACAAAATCACAAAGAGACAGTGGGGCCACTGAAAGGATGAAACTTTGACATAACAGAGGGCCAAAATGAATTCTTCCCCCTAATAGTTATGAACTGTGGAGGTGGTAATATTCCAGGAACAAAAAGAGATTTTTGCTCACGTTTTTTTCCCTTTTGTTCCTAGCACATGAAACATTAAAAGCCTTTATCACTGTAGGAGAGCAGATTATAATAAAGCAATTAGAATGATCAAAAGCTGACAAAGAATCACGCTTAGAAAAATCATATATTAGCCTTCAAAAATTAGAATAGAAATAGAAAAAATAAAGTCTTCTGCCAAGAGGATTAATAGATGTGATCAGTAGTATGGAAGAGAAAGATGTTTTTGTAGAGTAGTGGGAACTAAGGGAACACACCAAATTTTCTTGTGAAGATATAGAAAATACTGGTAGAACTACAGGATATTCAGACAAAACATGCCATTCACTGCAAGGTCTGTTGGCACTGATTTGTGAAGAGGATACTGAGACTGATGAATGTGTGGGTTTTGAACATTGCTAAATTAATAAATAACATTGAAACAGCTACATGGCAGAACTTATTAGGGCTTTAGAAAATCCTTTTATACTTAGATGGATCTATAAAATCATGTAAAGTTGTATCAGAAATAGAATGAAGACCAGTGTAGGCTGAGCAAATATCCAGGAAAAACAACAGCATGAATAGAAAATGATACTGATTCATTTATGCTCTTCACAGTAACATTCATGGGATTACCAGTGACCAGGTTTACTGATTTGTGAGAGAAACAAGAGAATCAACAGCAGTATCTCAAATTTTGAGCAAAGCACCATTGGATTAATGGAGAATTAAAAATTACACATTGATTGCTCTCCAGTCTTTCTATGTGCTAGTGATACACACACTGGCTGGTATTTCCTGCTTAGCTTGCAGCATCTCAAGAACCTCTTAGAAACTTGGTCATGGTGAATGGGAGGAGCTGCAAAAGAAGCACCTGCTGGAATCCAGAACCATCAGGAATAGCAATATAAAGAAGCATAACTAAACAGATATGAGTTGAATTGCCCCACTTATTTCAACACTGTCTTTTTACACGCTGCTGCCTCAAAATGAATCGTGTGCTCCCTGTACAGCCTTATTTCACTGACATATCTCCAGTTGGTCAAAAACTATACAGAGTGGTATCACATCCAAAAAAGTATTATCTTCTTGTTGGAGAGAAGTGAAGGTAGCATTACTGTGATTCATTTTTAAGGCTGGGTAATACTTGGAGCTGCATCATGGATACATTTATTATTGCAGTGGAATAAACCATACTGTGCAAGGACCTTGAAGGATGGTGTTAGATGGAGGGTATCGTACAGTACATTACAGCTCTGCTGCTACACTTAGGACTCACTTGACACTTCTATTATCCTCTCCCAATTTATTGCTGCTGTTCATATTACAGAAGCATCTAGAAGTCCCAGCTGAAATCAGGCCTGCATTGCTCTGCAGAGCTTTTACGCCGAGTGGGGAAGATGTGGAAGTGGGAGGGGGAAACGAAAAGATGAAGTGATTTGCCCTAGAATGAGAACCAATTCTCTCAGGGGGTGAGAGATGAGAGGGCTCTACTCTGGAAGCTGGATAGCCACACAGGCAGAGACCTGAACGTGCAGGCATTTGCTTTGGCTCTCAGTGGGCTTGTTAGCTCAGCTCTCAGTTAATACAATCTCACGGTTTTCAGCTGAGAGCAATTCTGCCAGCACACAGAATGAGTTTGCACCCACCTATATTAGTACTGAAGGCCATATTCTTACTGAGGCCATTCTGTTTAAAACCTGTATTTTCCAATTTTCATCCCAGCCAACATGCCATTATATTACATGCCCCATTTGGATGCATTTTTATATCAGAAATTTTTGCTATCTTATTGCAGCTGGATTATTTGCCTAAAAAAAGAGGTAGTTCTGGGGTTAGAATTTCTTTGTGTGTACCTCAGGTGGTCATTTCCAAATAAGCAAATTTTGCTCACCTACTGTATTTATAATAGTCACTGCTTGCAAAAGGATGGGATTGCTATGAGGGAAAATACTGAAGAGTTCAGTAACAGACTAGGAATCTGCAAATACAATACTGCAATTTTTATTTGGCTGTTTGCAAAACAGGTTCCTGAATGCTCTTTAGTGGAGCTTTTATATTAATCAAAGGTATATTTATAAGTATGTATTTTAATCTACATGCCTAGAGAATGCCTTTATCCTCATGTGAATTATTAATGGATAAAAATGCTCTATGGTCTTTTCAGAGTTGCAAGGGATAATCAGTCTTGGAGCTTGCAATGAATGGAAGTATTGATTTGCTAATATGAAGTAATTTGTGTGATCTAAATACAGTGCATACAATATGTGCAAATTGATTCCAGTTAATCATTTTTGACTGTTCTCTCTTGGTAAGTGAGAACCCTGGCTTTCTCTACTTGGATTTCTTGGTGGCTTTCAAAGGATTAATATTTCCTTGAAATGTTTGGGCCTCGATCCAGTTTACCACTTGGTGGCCTGCTTAGATTCAATCATGTGAACATCCATAATGATTTTAACAGAAAAAAAACACTCCATGTTTAAATTCAAATGGATGTTGACGTATTTTGCTGCAAAAAGGTCTAGGCTTGTATTTTATTTGACTTTCATTTGATAGTAATTACTGTACAAAAATATTATCAGCTTCATGTTAGGTGATACTGGACTAGTTTGAAAAAACAGAGCAAAATGGAGTTGAATTAAATGCACCCATAATGGAGCACACATTTACTACACTACCAATGAAAGATTTACAGGATTAATTAATCTAACAACTCATAAAATTGTTGTAAATCATTTTGATGGGAAATGCATGTCTTGTTAATTTTAAATTTATCAGCCTAAAAATAAGTATACACATTTTTAAGTAACGGTAACAGCTAATACTTGTCTGTAATTTCTATAAATATATTTATTAAGCTATTTTAAGTAGAATGGTCATATCTGAAATGTGAAGATAGTATGACATAAAAAGACAAGTTTGCATAATAAATAAAAAACTGGCATTATTGAAAGAAATGTTTGAAATTTCTATTAGCTGCCATACCCTAATATCCTGATCACAGTGAAAACTGACTTAGCAAATAATAGTTTGCCTATCTAAAGTTTCCACTACAACAGAATTTGACTCATAAAGCACCTCTCTACTACTACTTACAATCTGTGCTTTTGTGGTTTTTTTGCCTTTAATACAAATCAATTATCTCTGGACTGTCTGAATTTCAGTAACATATTGAATAGAAAATGGCATAATTTTTTTTCTGTACTGTGTTCTGGTGAGCCATAATCCCACAAAAAGCTTTCAAACTATGCACAAAGACATCTGACATAAGGACTAATGCAGCTGCATGACTGTATCATTACTCACATCACTTTTTGTATTTTTCAATGCATATTTGTGTCAAGATAAATGTGTTCATTTGAATGTTTGTGGAAAGTGACTGAAATAAGTCAGAAATTCATCATGTTGCATCTAAAACTGAACGTATATTTGTAAATTCTTGGTGGTATTACTGATTTATGATGTTATATTAAGAGATGGCTTCTATGTGCACTTTTAATATTGCCTAATGAGACTGTGGCATTTTAGAGCTTTCCTCAAAGTTAACAAGGAAATCATATAAACAAGGGAAGTAATTAATGGCAGCCTACATACAGTGGGATCTTAGCTCTTGATAATTGCAATACCACTGCATGATTCAGGACACATAAATCATGCAAGGCAATGAGTTAAGAGAAAAAAGGAAAGTGCTCAGCAGTAGCATCTGTCATCTCCCACCTTCCAGGAAATGGCTGTCTGAAAACCATTCCAGAAGGCAACATGCTCCCAACAACAGTTCTGATTCTCAAACTGAGAAGCATTAATAGAAACACAAATTCTGAGAGGGTGTTGTTTAATTAGCATGTGGAAAGGGACAGAAATTAACGTGTGTTTTTAATAATCGTTTGTCACTACGTAGTAACTTCCATATTAAATGTGCATTAATTATGTTTGGTGCAGAGCACCATGGTTTTCTTTCCTCATGTTGCTGTGTGCATGCAATGTTGTGAGAAAAGATTTTGCCCCTTCCAAGAGATCAGAATATGAAAACAATTTACCCTGTGTATAATACAGTGGGACAAGGTATCAGTAGCAGTTTCAGTTTCAGCTACTTCCCACTAACCCTGCTGGTGCACAGGAGGCCTCAGATGGACTTCAGAGCTACAGTGCCCATTCTGATACAGGATACAGGATTACCACGTTAACAACAAATCCATATAGAATATTATTAATTGAGAAATATAACATTTAACAAAGTATTCAGATGTCCAGATTCTTAATGAACTTTTCTGAAGCTGCAGATTTGGGACAGGTTTTCTCTTAAATATTTCTCAGCACATAAGTCCATCTGACTCATCCTAAAATGCTTCTGATACCATGAATCTGATAGGTGAACAAATAAATGTGTGCAAGGGAAGAAGGAAAATAACAGAAATTTAACTGAGGGATTTGTTACAGTGTGAGATTTTCTTTCCTGATAGCTGCTTTTAATTTAGGACTGTGTTTTGGTTAAAAGTGTGTTGGTAGCAATGGGAATATCTTTAATGTGCCAATTCATGCATTTCAACATCCTTCATTGTATCTCGTTTTTGCAAAATGCTGCACTGTAGAGATTAATAAAATGAACAAATGGAGCTAATTAATGTCTTTTTACTATCTGTACTTAATATTATGTTTTTAAAAGTCTAAAACTAATCCTAAAGAGAATTATATGAGGATCAGATGGGATTGAAATGATATTTAATTATGCTTAACAGTTTTTCTATACAACTGTATAGAAACTGTGCTCAAATTTTAGAGTGATGGACACCTGGATTGTGTAACACAGAGCCTGGTTGTTTCTCTGACCAGAGCACAAACATTCCACTGCTCTTGCAGCACAGAATATGTTTTCTAACTTGTAACAGCTGCTGACCTGGACATACAGGCACAGCTGTAAAAAGAAGTGTAACCTGTGAACAGCAAGGAGACACTAAAAATGTTGTGTGTATGAAGATTCTGAAAACCATGAGTTAAACAAAAAAGTGAGCTTCAAAGGCCAGGGTGGAGTGCATGGTCCTTCAAGAGCTGTAAGATGGGGACTCACCCCATCAGGGAGCTACATCACACCCTGACTACCTGTTCCAGAACTTCCAGAAGAGCAAGAAGCTTCATTTGTACTCAAGCTCTCTAGACACATCTCTCTATGTGCTCTGTGTTGTTCCTTTCTGCCCTAGTACCACTGAGTCTCTCTGGCTGCTGCTCTGCCTTTTGGAATAAAAAGTACTTTAGGTTCACTCTGGCCACTGCAGCAGCTTCTCAGATGTGTGATGCTGTTGAAATAATGCACTGCTTTTTCAATTTTGTTTAGTTCTATAAAAATTGAAGAGCATCTTAATACAAGAAGTGAAGCAAAGATATTTTTGTCAATATAGTGCTTTTCACTTCACCTTGAGCTCTCATTTTGCTATTGTCAAGTATGAAATGACAGGTTCACGTTGCAAGCAGTTTTGTCTTGACAGTATATTTCTTAATACTGTCTTATTTTGGTAGGTATTTCTGCTTTAATTTCTTGTTGTGCATTAGAGTCAGAACACAACACTTGGAACTCTTGTAAAGCATGTGCTTTGGGTAATCCAAAAATGTGGCTTGGCATCTTTAATCTTTATTCTTTGGTGTGGCACAGCAGGAAAGAGTGGCTTTTAGACTGAATTATCTAGGAGAAATTCTGGCATGTTTTCTTGACATTAACCTTGTTCCTTCAAGAATAATAGAATATTTTTAAGATGGAGGAATGAGACATAGAGGGCTTAGCTTACAGTCTCAATTATTCTGCCAGTCCTGGCCATGACTGATCTCTTTTCCAAAAGGTATTTGTACTGTCTGTACTCCACACACAGTTCCTAGGGTAAAGGAGCTTGCATTCATACACTTCAGATGAAATATGGGTCATTCATTATGGAGAAACAATCTTAACATGCAGGTTTCTCAAGCAGGAGGAAGAGGGCTCCCATCTTGTTTAACTGTATTGTGTTGGAGCTCCTGAAATATTTAGTTGTATTTTAGACGGTAAGAAAAATCTCTTCAGAGCTTCTGAATCCTTTTCTTTTCTTGTTTAAACACTGTGGGGATTTTTTTTTTCTTTTTATTTCTTTTAGCCTGAGAGCTCTTTCAGTTTGCATTGTTCATAAAATTCCTCTTCACTTGACTGAAAATTTTTAAACCTGGAGCTTAATAACCCAACTGCCAACTAAGGAGAGTCATAGCTTCCCTTCTTGGGGAAAATGCTTCGTAATGTATTCTGCCAAGGCTGTGGAGTCCTGTGTCATCAATTGCAAAGCCTTAGCAGAATTCCAGCCTAATTGCCACTGCAGCTTGATCGAGCTGTGGCAGAAAGCAATTCAGAAATGAAGATGCTCATTTGATATCAGATTGTTTAATGTGGAAGCAAATGAGTGTTCTGTGTCCAACCAGCACACCATTCACCAATGCTTAACCGAGTAAGAGGCACATAAAATTTGTTATACATAAATATAGTTGTAAATCTTAAATTCAGGCTGTTGATCATGTACAATAATGAGGATTAAAGTAAAATCTAACTTGTTCTTCTATGGAGTTGAGGACTAGATGGATCTCTGAGTGCCGCTTATGTTCAGCAGAACTGCTTCATGGATGACAGAGTAAGAACCACCTTTGAAAGCCAGGGATATTGAAGGCACAATCAGTGTATAAAATCATTGCATGGGGGTAAGTAATACCAGTTTAACTTTGTCTCAGCTCCTAGGTATCACTCAGCTCAGCAGTATCCTATGTCTCTGAGCTGCATGGCTACCATTTGATTTTCTGTTTCTTTACCTCAGCCTCTGCTTTCTTTGTGGTTGGAAGAACCATGAAGCAGAGACTTCACATCAAGTCTGCTCCACACGTGGCAGCTGCTCACAAAGACCACATCAATGTGTACAGTGCATTTATTGCTTTGTGCTGTTGCTGCCAGCATCTGGGAGATGTGCAGAACATTTTACTGATCATCTTCTCTTTCATGTCAAGAACAATTCATTGCAACTCTGTGCATAATACAGTGGGAAAAAAGAAAGCAAATAAAAGTGTTTTTCCTTCAACTATGGTGGTTTGAGCTTAACCACTTTTACTTAAAGACACTACTTTAGCAAAACTATTTTTATGTCTGGGATTGAGCTGTGTTCTTCCTTTTGAAAATAGATTGTATATCAGGGATATTTTCCAGCTCTTGAATGTGTTTATTTCTTTCCTAACCATCACAAAGAATAAAACACAAAGAAGTTTGTTTGTAAAGCCTTTAGGATGCAGAACTGCATTTTTAAGCTGATAATGAAAGTTGAAAAAATATATATTTTTTAAATTCATACTTTTTCCTTGAGGATCCTTATAAAAAATATGAATGTGTAAAATAAAGCATCTTGTAGAAAATGAGGGGTGGTACTCTGCACTAAATCTATCACTAGTTTCTAAGAATTTTGGCTATTTAATTTACTTAATCAGCTGAAGCTAAATAACGAGGAACATTAAAATTAAATTTCTCAAGAAACAGCAAGTCCTGAGTAAGAAATCCTGCTGCAGTCCTTCTTCTATCCAAGGACCAACTTGGAGGTGAGATAATTGCCTTTGAGATAGGCAGAACTGGAGCATCTGTTAAAGCCTACACCAACCTGAATCTCCAAGTAAACAGAAAAGTCTCATTTCTTTCTATACTTTTGCTGGATATACTACTTTTTCCAGAAAGATATGCCTTCAAATGACCTGGGCTTGCCACTAAGATTTATAAAAGACAACTTTAAATTCTTAGTTAGAGGAGCTCTATGTATGCAGATCTTGCTGATATTTCATTCACTTTTGCCTGAGAATATCAGTAATGCAGTTTGTGAGCAGAGAAGATGAAAGAGCTGTGCTGGTCAGCCAGCATATTGAGTCATACCAGTTGACAATGGTGATGACTATTGTAGTAGGGATCAGGTTATTAATAGTGAACCAACACTGAGAAAAATTACAGCCAAAGCCTTTATAGCATGGCATTCTTGTTAGCCTGGACATGTCTCTGTGTGTGGTTAACCTTGTCATTCAGGGTGTTTGTATCTTTATTTTACTCAGTGAAGTTGCCACGCTGTCATTTGGGCATCCTGTCATTCATCAGCAGGAAGCTGGGCTCTCAGTCTCTGTCAGAAAGGGCTGCTGGGGCTCTGAAAGGTTTTTCCTCTACCTGAGAGCCAGGGTTTGTTCCCTTAGCCTGTACAAAAACATGTCTACTGTGTGCTAATGAAGCCTCCTACTTAATGAATTCTCAAGTTCACTGCAAACAGTAGAAATCCTGGGTTTACCTTGTAGTACATCAGGATTTTGCTTTATTCTGCTTCCTATTAGAACACTGTTATTATGGGCCATCAAGCCACATAATTTACAGGATCTGGGGTTCTGGCTTTTTTCTTTGCCTTTCCAGTACTAAAAAAGATAACTTACAAACGGGAATGCATTGCAGGATTGGTTCTTCACAAAAAATAATAACAAAAAAGAATATGTATAGTTAGAAATTGTTTGCATGCCAAAACCATCTCCATAATTTTCCTATAGATTTTTATTTTCAGTTCTCCATTGATTCTCCTATTTATTGTACTTTCTTTTGAAAATGGATGGCCTATTTTTCCTGCCATGGATACAGCTCAACATTGTCGAAGGTTCAGCTCATATACTGTTCGATGTTTCTTTGTGTAAAGACAAAGGATATCAAGAGATTCAGTTTGGAGGAGAAGAAATAGAGAAGAGCAGAGTTAAAAACCCCCTAGTTCTATGAAACTAAATACAGAAAGGAATTCTATACTTTTGGCTTTGCATTTGCCAAATGCTCTTGGATTAAGGACTGCCTAAATACTTGCTGTGTTGTAGGACATTAGGCTTTTACACTTCTGCTCAGAAGTGTTTCAGGGACACGTCTTGCTAACAGAGGTAAAAGTGACAACTGACTTTGGCCAAGTATGTGATGGCCTGGCCAGCTAGGGGTGAAACCCAGGACAGGAGATACTGAAAGTGCAGAGAGGCAGATTAGTCTTCCTAAAGTTGTTTCTGGACTTCTCTTGCTATATATTTGTCTTATGATTTTGTGTAAAATAACCAAGATAAAAATATATAAATATTTAGACTGACTTTGCTGGCTGAAGGGCTTTTGTAGAGATGACTTAAAAGTCTGTTATTCCTGATGGAAACTATTCCATTAGATGCATTCAAACACAGTGGATAGAAGGAATAGATAAAGTACAACTTTCTTTTGTTAACACTACATAGTATGCCATATGAAACTTATCATGTGGGCTTATTGCTCTAAGGAAGATGTTTTAAGCATTTCCAGTGGGAAGAAAAGGTAGCATTTCCATAATGACACAACAAAAAATTGTTTGCTTTTTGTTACCTCTTGCCACTGTTCTGTGATGAGGACAAAAATTCTGAATGCATTTGCAGTAAAAACTCTAAAGCATGTAAGATGATGAACAGATAAATACAAGATTTTAATTTCAGGGCAACAGATAAAACATAATTTCTAGCAGAATTAATTCTTCAGAACTACTCTCTTGATAAATGAAAAGCGAAAGGACACTTTTCAAGTGCAAATGTGTGAAAATTTATGCTTTCTCAAGGATTATTGTTCTGTATTTGTGCTTTTAAAAAGAAACAGCTCTCTTCTAGGCCCTAAACATAGAAATCCTTTGATGCTGTAAGATATTATGTATCCAAAAAGATACAGAATGGAGACACACAAATTTTGTAGTTGAATTTGTACTTGAAATGTGGAGTATTGCTAAGCCTGAAGGCAGAGGAGGAGATAGTGTCAGGATGTCTAGAGTTTTATTCCCCAGATATTAAACAAGTGAATCTCACCACATCTGTACTTGCAGGAGCACCTGCCTAAAAGAAAAACAAATAAAAAAGTATTTTGTTAAAAAATGTAATTAAACTTTCTTGCTTGTTTTGTACTTATTTTGATGGTAATGTAGGAAGGGCACAAATTTCTTGAGTGTGTCCCTACAATTTCAGTCGGAGACGCCACTGACACAGTGAATTGAAGATATTTTTCCCTCCAGGGTGCTTGCAGATGATATGTAATGCTGTGATTTTCCTAGCAGCAGCTCAAGTCAATCTGTGCTTTAATGCTAGCAAACAGCTATAAACACAAGGATGGGGATTCTCTCACCTGTACACCTATAATGCTATTTGCATGTACTATTAAGGCAAAGAGCAGAAAAACCACCTAGTTATAGGGTACTGTATCTGGAATCCTAGACACATGGTTGTTCAAGCTGGAATTTACAGAGCACAGCTGATGTTCATTAATCTTGATGTTCTCTCTTCCCTACTTCACTATTTGTTAAGCGTCTTTCATTGTGCTCTGAAATATTAATTCCCTTTGTTTTCTGCTGCTTCTAAAAATTTATTTCACCAGCAATTGTTAGTGACTATGTCTACAAGGAAAGAGAGCGACTCTTCTCGAAATGTTAATTGATTTGCAATTTAGCTGTCAAAAAAGACCCTGAAAGGAAACCACAGTAAAAACATCATTTTTTAATTGAGGCAGTGTCTCCACAGGGCTGCTGTGAGATGCTATGCAGGACTCCTTCAAATGTAGACCCCTGGACACCAGGCACATCACAGAGGTATTGCTTTTGGCCCCTAAGGGAAGGGGAGAAGCCAGCCTCAGTGTAAGGCTTTGGGATGAGTCAGTGGGGTATCATTAGCTGAGATGGCTGCAGGTCAGCCAGCATTCAAAGGAATGACAGCAGAGATCTGGGAATAAAAGAGGGAAAACCAGGCTTTTGCACAGGTTCTCCCACACTGTTCAGCACAGCATTCTTTGGCTTTTACCATGCTGTGAAGAAAAGGTAAAGAAAAATAAACAATATGCCTTTCTGGCTACTAGAGTTTTTTAAAAAAGTGTGTAATTTGTGCGCATGAAGAATTGATTTGCATAATTTTCTTTGGTTAGCATTTTGTGCAGAAGCACAGAGATTTTCTCACTTTTAGTGGCAGTTTCTGGTGGGAAAGACATCTTGGCAGTAGGTGGCAGTGGAGCTCTTTCATTGCAGAAATTTTGACAGCAGCATAAATCCAACATTTACAAAGCACAGCCTTTTCCAGATGCAGGCCTCAGGGCCTTATTCGGTCCTGCAATTCACTTCTTATTGCTGGGGATGTCTCGTTAGGAGATTAACTGTTTAAAATGCAGTGCTAATGTGAAAGTTTTAATTGGGAAATCCTGTGCATGTTAAATTAATCTTAAGTACTTTTATTTAGAATGCCTGCTTCCTTTCCACAGTGCTTTGTATTTGCAACCACCTCACATTCTTCTGCATCATGTTAAAAACCTGAAATCGACCAATGACGCCTTTTACCTTGCTGGAAATCCTTAAGAAAGATGGTTTCTGAAGCCTCCTAAATCCTACAGTGTAGGTGTTGGTAAATGCAATGTGAGGGGAATGGTAGCAGCGCTATAGCATATTGACAGACAGTTTGTATCCATGGAGAAAATGCAGGGCAAAGGTTCCATCCTACCCACAGCTTATGTTTCATGGATAAGCATGGTGAGCATTAGGAAATTGTGAGAACAGCTGGGATTTGCAGTTTGAGAGAAAAGCAGATAGTAGCTCGGCTAAACATTTAGGGTGAGATTTTCAAAGTGGCCTTGGGGATTTTGGAGACTGGAATCTTGGGCTGCTTATGAAATCCTCAGTCCCTAGGCCTGTTTGCTTTTCTTTAGGGCTTGTGCTCTCTTTAATTTGACCACACCATGCAGGGAATGATATATGATATGTGATAGAAGGAATATATTGTTATATGTAGAAAGGAAGAAACTGAAGTTGTAACTCTGCCAAGCTATAAATTCTATTCCAGATCTTACTTTATGTGACCATGCAGATTTTATCTGCATATTTTTGTGGTTATTCTTGCTTTTAAAGTCTTTATCTTCCTCAGAGGCACTGTGCATACCATTTGGCCGTCTCTTTTTTTCATCATCCCAGGCATTTTTTCAGAGTGAGTGCTTTGGGCAGACCACTGTATGCATATCATTTCCAGATTTGCTTGTCTGACCGAACTCAAACACAGGGATCCTTGCACTAGTTCTACATTGTCCAGTGTAAACATTGCTGAAAACTTGAGAGTAGTCTTTGAAGCAGAAAAATGCAGACTGCTGGCCATGTTTTTTATATAAGTATTTTGGACTTTGCCATTAAATAGGATAATTTATTACAGAACAGCCTGTGGTCTTCCTTCCTTCCTTCC
>VZRX01007003.1:7604-28498 GCA_013398075.1 Notiomystis cincta
TAATTCCCATTTATCCTTGGAAGGAATATTGAAGAATGCCTCTTGGGATGTTATTTTCAAGAAAAAGACAGCTGTTTCAGACCAAGATAGGTTACATTACACCCAGCTACTTGTGATATCCCTGATACAATCTAGTTTAACATTTTAGAATGTTCCTGAGGAAAAATATTTAATGGAGATTTTCAGCACGAAGTGCACAGTTTCAAAGAAATTGAGTTAAAAGGATGTTCCATTGAGTGTGGTATTACAGTTTGGTTAATGTAGACTTATAGCAGATAGGTCTGAGTTTAGTACAATTATTGCTGTGATTGCTGTTTCCAGGTAATAGCTTTTTTTTTTTTTCCTGGTCACAGTTATTCAAACTTTAAAACTAGTGCACTCCATCTTTGCTTGAGTTCTTTTCAGCTAAAAGATATGATGGAGACCAAGTCCCTTCTTTCAGGACTCATTTCTTTAAAAGAGGCTGCATGCCTCTTTATGCTAGTTGCTGCATGCTAATTGATGCACAGACTAGTTGGTCCCCTTGGAGCCTGCAGTAAGTGCCATTGTGATCCCATTTCAGTTCCTCTTGGACCTTGGCTAAGGGAGTGAGCCAAGAACTCCTGCCCTTGCCCTAGCTGATTCTTGTTTTTATTTCATGTTAGGAAAATAAAAGGGGATGAAGCAGAAAAAAGCCTGTATTTACCTATCGTCTTTGCCCATCTGTTGTTCCTCATGACACTTCTTTTCTTCTAAAAAGTATGGAAGATATGATGAGGAAGCAGAATCTTTTTTGTTTTCTTCTGTGCCCGACACCCTGAGGTGACATTTAGCATGTTTTCCCTTTGCCCTCAGCCTGTCCGTTTTGCCAGAGTGAAGCTGCCTGTGGTCCTAGGTGTCAGTATGTTAACTTTGTGTTTGTAAGTTAACTTCAATGTAGCGTGTTTTCCAGTTAAACCACCATCTTCAGTGACTGTGGTTGTTGCCAGTTCTTATGTGTGTCTTTCAGGTGTTAAGGCAGCCTCAGTGTAGTGTTTGGGCACACAAGTTCTTCATGGTCATGCCTCTTTACTTGAGACTTCATGTATCAGGTGTGCACTGCCTCTCTTAGGAAGATTTGGTCACAGGCGTGCGAGGCTCCTGTCTTGCTCCAGAAACATTAGCAGTGTGACACATGCTCTGTCTCAGAGGCATGAATCCTGCAGAGGGTCAAGAGTAGTCTTGACTTGGTACCATCCTCTACTGTACAGAAACTCTTCTGTCATCCAGTGTTGGCAGTGCCTTCCAGAGTACAGTGTATGGGAGTTACCACTCCATTCAGATAAGTGCATCACAAAGTTATTTTTAAATGATGATTCCTACTAATGAATGTTTTGTTATACAGCTGCTGGTTAGAACATGTTTAATAGAGCAATTGGCAGTGATTGTTGAAGACAATATTACTTGTTTTAGAGTTAGGAATAGCTCAGAGTGTGTCGTACTTAAGGCATTCATTGTATTTTCCAGTTTGACTGCTGGTCTGTAAGTGACTGCTAGTCATATTCTAATAGTCCTTGATTAACATCTGTATCAAAGCCAGTCATTGTAAGTTTAAAGCAAGTAGTAAGTAATCTTTAATAATGAATGTTGCTCGCAAACAAAATGTATGTAATACATTTACTGCAGTTGTCCTGTTAGGTTCCACTGTTGAAAAATATTTCAAATTTCTTCCCCTTATTGTATGTCTTGAATTATTCTTATTAGTTATTCAGAGTGGTTATGTTGGAATATGATTTAAATAACATATGTTGTATGACTTTGAAGAACACATACTTGAGATAAGTGTAAGGAGGGCTTTCTCTCAGTTTCATTATAATAAAAGTGACAAGCAGTCAGTTCATTTTCCTCTCACTGTTTCTTGTTTCAGCCTCTCCCTTTTTATTTCTCATTACCAAGTGCCCTAGAATTACAGGCTGCTACTTACTGAAGTTTCAGTCCAGCAGCTTCCATCTGCTGGGCCCTGATTATGCTATAAATTGTCTGAAGTTGTGAGGAAAGCTGACAGGAAATCCAGTGAGCATTCATGTGAGGAAATTGAAAGTCTTGTCTGCAGGCTTGCTGGCTTCCAAACTCATGTTTACTGTAGTGGATGCTACACTTGTGGATGAATTGCAGGTTTGGCTGTATCATGAAAGAGCGTACAATGAGCAGCATTTTAGGGCCTCTGGATGTTGGGTACAAGGCAACCAGACTGAGGCATTTTCTAAGTGACTGTTTCATACTGAAGGAAAGAAGAAAAGAAATGGTGGTAGACTGGCTGAAGAGAGAACTTCACCTCAAGGGAATGGAGTGTGATTGACTCTTGAGAGGAGCAAATCTCAAAGAAGTTTTGGAGCCTTCAGTAATGGAATGAAGCAAACCCCAAACTTTCTGCATTCTGACTCACCTTTGTCCTCTGCCAAGTGTCAAAGCTCTTAACTGAGTGCTCAAACAAGCTTTGCATAGTAGCAAATTTTGTAGTTTTAGGCCGAAAAGGTCAATAGTAGGAACTACTTGGAAACTAGTGATCCCAAGTAAATGTTTAATGTAAAAAGTGCAGTATTTCCACATATCTGAAGTTCATGCATTGTGTAATGTTTGTGCTGGACACCCCAGTTATCTCCATCCAAACAGAAATGATAAAGCACAAATAGGTGACTGTGGCTTAAAAGCATGATCTTACTTTTTCAGTGGGGAATTATCTTGCTGGAAGAATGGTTTGCTTCATGTATTCCCAAATACAGATATTTATAAATTACTAATATTTTTATTAAGAGTTAGTTCATTTGAAAGCTTATTTTACTCTAAAAAGTACGTCTACTTTCCTAGATTGTAATTTTCATATACTGAGGTATTTTTGACTGTATGTGAAATAATTCTATATCAGTGGTTTTATCTATCTTTGATAGATATCTTTGATATCTTTTTTTAGCTATCTTTGATATATGTTTTTGCAGTATAACATTAGTATTCAGAAAATTATATGCAAGCTGTTCCTGTCTTAGTTTTAAGGTGCATTGTTAGATTCCATGATGTGCTGTCTCAAGCCAGATCACTATTTTTTTCATCTTTGAGAGCACAGTAAGTTAATGCAATCTTTCTCCTCAGTCTTAAAATCATGGTGTATAGCCAGCTGTTGACATACTGAACAACACTGACACGTTTTCAGAAGTTTCCATTACTAGTACTTTATATTAAAAATGGATAAAGCATAAAGCCTAAAAAGATTCAAGGCATGGAAAAATTGTGAAACAATAGTGCTGTGTGGAAAAGGCACGTGCTTGCTTGTCCCCCATAATTCAGTTTGTTTTTGCAACTGATGGATGTCCCCCATCTGAAGGAGGTTAAGGTCCTGGCTGAACAGCCTGACATAAAAAGATTCTTTTTCACAAATTCAGGGTAACTCCATGTGGATTCACAGATTTGTCTGAGCATGTCAAACTGCTGGAACCAGACCTTGTATATGTTAGCATGAGTTGGCAGTCTGTAGTGAGATTGGATAACACAGGACCTCAAACAATCTGTTTTAGATAATAATCTTGGGAATGTTCCTTGTAGTAACATACTTGGTGCATTCAGCTTGTTTCTTATATCCGTGGTATTTTGTCAAAACTTTTTCTGGTCATTCTTATGTCCTAATGATATTTCTGATGCTTTGGAGCAGAAGTTTAATTTATGAGCTGTTAAAATACAATAGCAACTGTTAAAAAGAAAATGAAAATTAATTCATTTTAATGCTTTAAATGGGCATTATTTCAAACTCCTTTTTCAATCAAAGTTTTGTTTTCCTCAAATAGTGGATTGTAAATCAAAGCTGATGTTTAAAATGTTGGTTTGGATATAATAGTATACTCCCCACTATGTATTAATCAGGCATTGCTGAATACATAAACAATGCAAGTATCTCTAGCCAAATGAATTTTTGAAACTCAGAATATATGTTGGCCATCACTGAGGTACCTTTTAGTTGCAGAATTTAGAGTGCTCCTTAAAAATCAGTGATTTCACTGTGATTCAACAAGATCAGTTTAGCACTGGAAGAACAGTTCTGTTTGCAAGCAAAAATACTGTTAGGCTTAAAATTGTATACTTATGCAAGGCTTACGGGAAGGGCATATGCACAGTCAGTGTGGTTCAAGTGTTTATTGAATCACTTGTCTGACTGCAGTGACTGATCACACATATGTTTTCACTACCTGCTTGTAGATCTATGTAAAAATTTTTTTGCAATTCTTTAACTAAATGCTATTAAAATGTCTTTTCTGAAACATCATAGCATTTGAGCAAACGAGATCAGGTATCAGCTAGGCACTGGAAAAAGTAGTGATACTCTCCTTCCTGTTTTTTCTGCTGGTACCTGAAGGAACTGTAACCATTGTTTGCAGATATTCTTTAGTTGTTTGCAGGAGCAAATATGCAATTTGTATAGAGAATTAGTGCTGCAATTAAGTGTTTATGCTATCTGAATTGATTTAGTTCCTCTGGGTAGTCTTGCCACTTATAATTATCAGTTTGAGTATCTGATATAATTATCTCAATCATGCTTAGACTTGTAAACATGGCTGGACTTGACAGGAAGGATGTATGCTCTGGAGGAATTTAAGTTAGGACCCACTCTGCGTCAGAGACAGTGCCACAGACTGGATGGTACCCTCTGTCTCCTCAGGCTTGGCATGAGGCAGGCAGCCTCATGGTGTTGGCCAGAACCCCTCTGCAGGACTCTCTTCCTGTGGGAACATAATACCAGAGCTTAGAATGGCTCAGGATTCGCTTGAACCCAGATGTCTGACATCCAGACTGGATGCAGTCCAAACTGTCAAGGTTCTTTCTGTACATCTGGCAAGCCCAGTTACAATTTGGTTTATATTTTCAATACTATTTAAGCAGCAGTATACCAGTAAATGATTTATTTTCTAGTAAAATCTTAGACTTCAAGTAACAAGAAGGCATTGTAAGGAATTTGATACTGGCTTCTTCCAGGTGAATTTAGACCCTGATGTTACCTTCTGAGTTAATAATTGAGTTAGTAACAAAAAATACCACTGAAGAGGAACAATTATTTTTGCAATCACAATGTAAAGAGTGAGTAATTGAAAGCTGCAGTCAGTTCATACATATATTTTTGCAATTTATAATAGAGTTCTATTTGGAAAACACTTGTTTCTGACATATTACAAAGGATTTTTTCTT
Organism: Notiomystis cincta; assembly: GCA_013398075.1. Taxonomy (NCBI): domain Eukaryota; kingdom Metazoa; phylum Chordata; class Aves; order Passeriformes; family Notiomystidae; genus Notiomystis; species Notiomystis cincta. The sequence goes on from VZRX01007003.1 coordinate 12,792, forward strand.
TTGTAAGTTTTATGTTGTTGTTTCAGAAGTGAAGAACAGTAGGTATTTTATGTACAAAACAGTAGCAGGATGAGAGCTTTGACCAAGAGTACAAAGGCAAGCTCTGGTCTTAGAAAACAGCTTTATGATATTTAGAGCAGATATGGAACAAGTGGTCCTACGGCTGATCATAGAGGTCTTAAAAAAAGATTAATATGTAGTACTTGTTTTACAAATCAAAGGTGTGGTAGGAATCTGTCATTCACCAAGTAGAAGTTCCTGCTCCCAGACTTCTGTCTAATGAATAGCTCTTCCCTGTGTAGAAAGTTTATACATTCACAATTTCCTACATATGGGTATTGGAATTTTTTATTTAGCAAACATTGGTGTAGAAGTCTGTCAGGGCTTATTCCCCAATATTTCTGTATTTGAAAGGATCCAAAACTTGGATTTTCTGCTAAAGTTCAGTTTTAATTGCTGAATGTTCAGGAAATTGCATAGTTGGCCTGAAATCTCCCCTTTCTTCCATAAACCACTTCCTGTTTGGAAGAAGCTGAGTTCACAAATGTGAAAGTTATGAGAATGGAATATCTACTACTCTGCACTGCAGTATGAAGAAAAAAATGTTCATTTGTTATGGAGAATGAAGTCTAGTATACAGTCTGCAATAATTCTTATTTGCTAGGTTTGTGGCAAGACTTTTTATAGAGTAAGTGCTTTGTAGACAGTGTAACTTAAGTTAATATAAATGATTTCTGTTAACTAGCTCAGTTTTGGGATTTTGTCTGTAAGTAAAATAAAAATGGTTTCTTTGATTATGTGTTCTAAAATGAATCCTTTATGGTGTTTGTCTTTGATGAAGTATTTGCCTTTAAGCATCTAGCAGTGTGACATCACAGAGGAATATTGGACTTGCCATTAGAGGAAGGCCATTTTGGCTTGGTGTAATTTTTAATAGATATGAATCATGTCGTTTCAGAACATCTCTGTGAAGAGATTAATTGTTATACATTATTCTGAGAATTTATCTTGTTTTTTTAACTGCATCCACCAAAAAAAAAGGTGAAAATACTCCACAAATAGGACAATTATAATTTTATTTTTTCTCACTGTATTGTTTATAAGCATCTACTCCTCATACTAAAATCAGCAGAGGAGAGCTGGCTCATGCACTGTTTTATGTGTTGGCTTCTAGCTGTGGATTTCTTCACAGAGAATGTTTTTTAAAACTAAGTTTTGTGATAGTAGTTCCATATTGTTTATTGTGTCTAAAGCTTCTGTTTTCTTATTTGCTTCTTTAAGCATGGAGTCATTGCTACAGAAGATGATGAGTATTTTATTGAGCCTTTAAGGAATATAACAGAAGATTCTAGTAACTATAGTTACGAGAATGGTCATCCTCATGTTATATACAAAAAATCTACCATGTACCAGCAACACCTCTATGATCACAGTCACTGTGGAGTCTCAGGTAAACAAGAATGGTGTCATTTCTTTTAAAAAATTATAAGATGTATTTTAAGATCTTGCTAGTTTCACATTTAAGACAGTGGAGAATGTAGTAGAGAATCTTCCTAGGTGATTAATGTTTTGTTGAAAAGTAGTTTTGATTTTTTCTTTTTTCAGATTCAGATTGAGAATATAATGTATTTCAAAAACTGAGACAGCAGGAGTAAGTCTTGTTTTCTGCCTGTGTTGTGTACAGTGGTAGAAATTGAGCACAGGCTTCCTCAAAATGTGTATAAATGTACTTCATTCCGCAACAGGAAAGCATGCTTGAGTGACTACATATTACAGCTCAATGTTTAGTATGTGTTCCATCTCATTTGAAGAAATATGATAAGCAATAAATGTCAACGTTATGATTATCAATACATTTGGAACTGAGTCCACATCTTTCTTGTTTACGAAGGTTTATAGTGTTTTGGTACTGTTTTTTGGTCCAATTGGTTGACATTATTCCATTATAGTAACTGTGTGATTTACATGTGCCTTATGGGCAGGATTATATAGTTTTGATGGAGTGATATTTTCTTTGTAAAATAGTTTTAACTTCTACAGATACGCGTTTCAATTACTCTGACATGACCCTTGAGTAAACTGAAAACTAACTTGTTGAAGACAGCATGGAGTAAATCTGACAAGTTCTTTTAGAGCACAAAAGTAATAGTTTTTTAACATGCTAGAAGAATGTTCTAACCTCGTCAATTGTTTATATTTCAGTAATAGCTTATTCTTAAAAGTTCAGTCCTAGGCGGTTGTATTACATGAGATTCAACGCATGGGGCAGACTGACAATAACTAATCTTAAAATAAAATAATATCACTGTTGATTGATGTAATTTATTTTAGCTTTTGTTGGAGTTTATAATGTTTAGTGGCACCAGCTGTCTAAGCTTACAGTACAGATTTTCTGCAAGATCCCATTCTTGGAGATAGCTTTTTCTTGAGTGTTTCAGTTAATTGTGTTTATGGAATGTCAGACTTCACGTATGTAACTTCTGTTTTAGTTTGAGAGCGTTATTCAATATATATGCTGCTAATTTTGCAGAACAAGTTTCTTAAATGTTGCTGCCTGCTAACTGATTGTAAAATAAGGGTACTAGTATAATTTCATTTTGCTGGGCGAGCTGTCACTTAAGCCTCTTGAAATAAGTGGAAGGTTTTGAGATGTAGGAGCATGTAATATTTACCATTCATATATCCCTACAAAAAGAAAGGATATTGGCCTCTGTCGGATCTTGTCTTGTAGAGTAATGCTTAGAAGTCATTCTCCTCCAATCCAGGCAGCTAGTTTTGTCAGGTTGTGTTCAGTTATTCTGGTGGTATCTGTCACATGGATCACAGGTTGATTAGAGCTATACATCTTGCACGTATTTTTTATAAAACATGGTGTAATATTTAGCATTTATTACTTTGCGTAATTGATGATTCCTTTGTTCTTCGAAGCTCATGTGCATTCCCTGAGCTTTTGTATTCCAAAGTCCTTAATTATTGAAGTTCAAAGCTGAGATTATTACAATGCTCATTCATCTCAGTTTTTCCTTTTCCTGTTGTTCTGTATACTATTTCCACTCCATGAGAATGTCTAAAAAAATTTACTCTCTGCCAAGACTGCAAGCTCTTGCTTTTCCAGATGACATTCTGTTTTACCCTCATGGTTACCAAAACCTTTAAAACTGATTTTCTGAGCACTGTTGCAGCTTCATCCTAAGGGGAAATGGCATACAAAGCATCCTGAAATACCTAAAAGACCATAATAGCTAAAAAGTAAAGTTGAATGTTAATTTTCAGTTTTTCAGCTTTCACACCCAAGGATTAAAGCCAGGTATTCAGTGATCTTTAGGGAATTTGACTGGTTTTGGAAGTTTTGAACAGTCCAGTTTTGTTTTAAAATGCAATTGTAACAAAGCTGTAACTACCTTTTGGCAGTATATGATTTATTTTGTTTGGAGACTGATTTTAACTTTACCTTCAGAACAGTTTTCCTAGTATTATATTCAGGGAGAGAATCTGCTTGAGTAACTGTGCCACTATTCATTGTTTGTCAAGTTTCCCCTACTGTAACCTAGTTTATTTTTTACCTGTTCTCCATCAGGGAAATGGTCAGAATTTTGAAGTGTTGATAGAGACAAGGGGAGTATAGTTTCTGACCTTTCTGAGAAAAATGACTATAACAGAGTGCAAAGTGGAGTACAGAATTTGGTGAAAGCATGATCAGAATTGACTGGGATGAATAAGTGATGGGCTACTTCATAATCAATGGTAGAATTATGGTAGCTAATACAAGAGGAGAATTGGAGAGGCATGGAGATTCAGATAAGAACTCAGGATAGATTTTCTTCATATAAATTGTATTTTAAGCCTTTAAACATAAAAATGTTCAAAATATAAAAAGTTGTATTTGTGTTTCATGTATGTATTGTCACCAATTAATTATGTTTTATTAAAGACAGCTGAAATCACTAAGGCCTTGGTAAGAAGTTTTCCACTGCCAAATTCCAATTGCTTCAATGGGGTTTGAGACCACTGGATTATCTTGCAAAATGCTGTATTTGGATAGGACTGAGAAACAACAAAAACTGACATATGAAAGCTGCAGAGTGGCACATTATTTCTGGATAGCTCTACTATGTTTTGCTTTATGTAGTGATTTCACTTGTGTCAGACTTTACAGTTGGTGTATTCTAAAATGAAATAAAAGCTCGCTAGATGCATGATGGTGCTAAATATTTAGAAAAAAGCAGCATAATGTTTCACTTTGAAATATTGTCATGGTTGCATCTAACATAAGAAGTTTGCTATTGCATTTTGAGATCTTTTTCTGTTTGTGCTTCTTTCTCTTTGCCTTGACCACCACCCAACATCTTTGATGACTGACTTAGGAAAACTTGTGTATGGTAGTTGTGAACTCCATGTCTACATGGGCTTGGATTTCTTTTCAGTTGCGGTTTAAAACCTAATTTCATACTTCTACAATAATTATTTTGGTGTCAATTATAGTATTTTTCTGTGTTTTTTTTTTTTTCCTTTCTATTTTTACCTTTTTTTAATTCCTTATAACAATGTTCAATGTTAATGGAGTTTAATTTTTTCTTTTTTAACTTTTGTATATGGTGAGAGAATGATGTAAGTTGCCACATAACTATTTTTGTTAAATAAATTGTAGATCTTTATTTATTGATATATTTTAACATTTAAATAATTTAGTCACCATTATTTAGTGGTTTTTTAGAGACAAGCAGCATCAGCATTGATACATCCTGGAGTGCGAGGATTTTTTCCAGCTTTCTCATTACTTTGAGATCAGCTGATGCCTAAGCTTCCCATCTGATAAGAAAATGAGAAATGGTTGTTCTTGTGGAGTCTTCTGAGACCTTTGAAAGATAGTATGAAGATAATTCCAAAATAATCTTTTTTTCTTCTGAAAGTTTTATGCTTGAAACTAGAAGGGTTTAAATGTTTAAAATGTATAATAAACTATCTTTGAGCAAAAACTTTGAATTAATGTGGAAGCAGTGCTGCCTTTCTAAAATACTACTGGCACTCCAAGAGCATCAGAAACATCAGCATTTGTTATTTAAAAAGAATGAATTTTAAAAAAATTTAGTACAGTAGCTGTCAGAGAAAATTCCAGACATTCCTAAGTCACTGTTTAAGTGAGATGAAAATCTTTGAACAATTCAAGCAACTTTGAGTTTTCTACAATAGAGGTGAAAAACAGGAAAAAGTTTAGTCGTCGTTATAGAATCCAAACCAGGCTTTAATGCTTTGTACAGGGTTTTTTTTCAGAATGGATTATATCCATTGCAGAATGAGGACAATTTTGTTACTGGTGTTTTTATAACTACCAGGTTTATTTAAATTTTTTTTGACTTTTCTAAAATATGTGCCTTTTAGAGCCAATACCGTAGCCTCAAAAATTATGCAACACTGCAACAGTGGGAATGCTGAAGGTTTGTATTCCTGGTTTTGACCTGAAGATACATTCTTTGTGGTGCAGTTTTTCTCTTTGAAATCAGTGTGCTTAGCTGTCTTGGATAAAGCATTGCTTTTTTATGAGTGGTACTAGTTCTGTGTCTGCTCATCCTTAGCTGACCCTGTTTTAGTAGAAGTAATGATGCATCTCAGAAATTGGTCACCTTAGCAGTCCTGTTCAGACAGCTATAAATATATCTATTTATGTTCTTGTGCTCATCTGTAAATACCAAGAAAAAAATAGGTATTTTGAAATCCTACTTGGGTAAAACAAGACTAAAAATATTCTTTGCTAAACCTGAGCTTGAGATCTGTGTTGGCTCTTGTGGAAAAGGGATATATGATACACACCAAAAAAGCCAAAATATTGAATCCATCCCTCCCTTCCTCTGTAGGGAAGGATGGATTTAATTTTGGCCTGAGGACAGGAATTAGAATTCAAAGGCATTTTGTAATGTTTGTTTTGCTGATAATTACAGCTCTTTGAATTTTTAATAATTTCTCTCTTGCACACAAGAAATATTTTTCTATGTATTTATTACCTGAAAGAAAAAGAAGAATCAGCATATTCGAACTGAAATTTGTGTTGAAATAACTATGGCAATTATCCCATGCCAGACTATTTAAAACTTTGTATTGCAGTTAATTCACAAGGTAGATAAAATATAATCTGATAGCTTTCTGAAGAGAAAATTGATTCATTTTAGGCATGTAAGCCTAATTGCCTAAAAACTACAGACTTTTGCAGGAGGAAAAAAGCTTTTAAGTGTTTTTATGAGCATGTTTAATTCCTTAGTAAATTTTGATAACTTTTACATTAATTTTGAATTTTTAGTTTCCCAGATGTTACAGCTATCTTATTCTTAAAATTCTGATGTGTGCTTTTGGTTAATTATAACTAATCTTTAATAGTAACATAAATGTGCAAAATTAGATTTCTTAAGAGAGGATTGTTGATTTATCATCGTAATTCAAATTCAAGGACAGTTGACATTATTGGAGCTCAAAGTTGGCTTTCCATTATGTAAGTTATTTAAAAATAATTCAGAAATTAAGTAAATTTAATTTTTCTTCACCTCTTTGTTAGAATCTTGAAGACGGCAATCTCTGCATAAACCAGGTGCATTTGAATGAGTTTTACTAGTGACCCCCTCTCAAGTATTTAATTGTTTTGGTTCCTAGAAGACCTCACAAGAAGCAGCAAGCCTTGGTGGATGAATGATGCATCTGCTTTTCCAGCTTCACTTCCAGCCAATGACACACGAAGTAGCCACAGTCGACAGAAGAGATCTGTGAGCCTTGAACGGTTTGTGGAAACGCTGGTAGTAGCAGACAAAATGATGGTGGGATACCATGGTCGCAAAGACATTGAACACTACATTTTGAGTGTAATGAATATTGTAAGTTTCATCCTCCTCTGTGTTCGTATCAATGCGTGTGTACTTAAATGATAATGGGCCTACGGAGTGTTTATTTATTGCCATGAATAATGCTTTAATATATGTACTAGCTTGCAGGAATGGATAGTTTAAATACTGAAAATCTTAGAATTTTGGGAAAAATGCAGTACTTTTTCTGTCAAGAAGTATGTTGTGATCACTTTTAAATTGTTGTCTTTGATTTTGAATTCAAATAATTACATTCAGATTCTATTCTGCTTACGTCGACACTAAATGCTCATTGTGCTGGATGAATTATGAAACAAGGTATAAACAGTTTCAATTGAAAAGTATGACTCAAAAGGGTTTTTTTTTACTGAATAGTCATTTTTTGGTCAAAAAATAACTTGTATTTCGGTGACAATGATACTTTACATTATGGAACTCCATGAGGAAATTTGGTTTATTTTTAACCATTTAGGAAGCAGGTAGTGTTTCTTGTCTGACTTTGTGCCTTTTCTTATTTTCTGGAGGTCAGGTTGCCAAACTTTATCGTGATTCCAGTCTAGGAAACGTTGTGAATATTATAGTGACACGTTTGATTGTCCTCACGGAAGATCAGGTAAGAGCTATTGTGTTAAGCTTTATACCTGTGAAATACAAAGTACATTATTGTATAATATAGAGTTTATTTAATTATAGCTTGAAGTGGCTGCCTCTGAGTACAAAACCTATCATGTAATTTTTCACTGCTTTAATCAAGATGAAGCAGTTCAAAGGAATATTCCTCGCGTATCATCGCAAAGATATCTATTCTTACTTCAGGTGATTATTATTACACCTTCGGGGATGTCAGTTTATTTTTAGATCTGTATTTTGATTTTTTTTTTTGTATTGACATAATGATTATTAAAGTTGGAGCAGAAAGAATGATGGTTCAGTAATACACAGCTGAACTTGGGGTCAGATTTTACAGAAATAAAATTTGGCAAGAAGATTTTATTCCTAGAAACCACTGCTTCTAATTATAGTCCCATTTTAGTTTTCAAAAGGCTTAACAACTGACCTTAGTAATTTGTTTGGAACATTTCTGGTATGCATGTTGTATTGCAGCCAAACTTGGAGATAAACCACCATGCAGACAAGTCCCTCGATAGCTTCTGTAAGTGGCAGAAATCCATTCTCTCCCACCAAAGTGATGGAAACACCATTCCAGAAAATGGGATTGCCCACCATGATAATGCGGTTCTTATTACTAGGTATGGTCATTATAAGTATTGTGTTTATTTTATTTCTTGTAGCTTTCTTGTTCTTAGTATATATATGTCTAGAGGCTAGTTGCAAAGTAATATATTTGGTAGGTAACCTTAAAAGGAGGAAAATTAATAGATGGCTTGTCTTAAAATATCATATTATTAAAGTTTAGATTAAGAATTTGGAAAAGTAACATCTGCAAATCACTTGCTTCTGCTGTTATTTTCACTTCATAATTGACAATACAAAGGATTACAGTAGAAAAGATGGATCCTATTGAACATTTTATACTTCTATAATTGAAAAGAATTCATAAGATTGCAGAGAACAAAACAGAATGAAAAATGTTTTGTTAACCATATAAAATGTTTTTGTAAGAATTTCAAGCCAGAACTTCAACTACTGTAACAGTATTTCTCTGAAAACAAGTTCTTGCAGATTCCAGCAATATGAGACGCTACTTTGTAGCTTGTTTGATTTATTATGCTTAATTAAGATGAGACCTGACAATTTTTAATAAGTAGTTTCAAAGCCTGCATATGTGCCCATTTGTTTGCTTCCATTTCAGTGTTACTGTAATGAATTCAACATAACCTGCACTGTAATCTTGTGATCCTGATAAAGGCTTTCGTGTCTGTGCCTTTGCAGTTAGGGGTAGACAATTGTACTTTAATAAGAGATAAGTCTCACTTTTGTTTAAGGACAGTATTTATTTTCTGGTTTGTTTTAAGTAGAAGCAGGTGCAGCAGCTCATATTTGGATTAGGATCTTTTTATTATGATTTCTGCTTTCCAGGACAAATTCTGTACTATGTTGTCTGTAACCTATTTTGGAATCATCACATTCACTGCAGAAAATTTGAAATAATGATTAAAATACTACATCTTTTGTATAACTTTGCATAAAATTTGTGGAAGTTTCTTCTTTTTTTCTCAGGGAGGTGGTGGTTTTTGTTGGTTTAGTTTTGCATAATGAACAAATCTCTTTATTTTTGAGAGGAAATAGAAGCTAGTGAATCACTTGCATGTATTTTATATTCGTATTTCAGATACAATTCTTATGTATGGTCTTAAATACTACATAGTAACAATCAGATTGATAAAATGCTAGAGTGATTAGAAAGCTTTTAGATTTCATGAAGTGTATAAAAAATTAAACTCTAATATAAATAAATTGAATTACATGAAAAATAGTTGTATTCTAAGGTCTTAATTTTTCACAAAAGATTTTGTTTATGATCAATTTTTTGCATATAAGTAATTCTTTCACTAGGACTTTTGAAACTGAATATGTGTTTGCAGCTTTGTTACACATGAAACTTTTACTGGTATAATTTAGACAAGTGAAAAAGTGTAATCTGTGTATGGTTGTGTCAGCTGGAGCCCCTCAATATACATATGCATGAGTTGTATTGGCAACTCTGTATTTTTATTGCTGGGGCTGACTAACCTGACACTTTGTTGGTGTTACTCTGGCACTATAAATCACAGTTGTTTCCTTCCACAGCTGTGCTATTATATGTTTTATTACTGTATATTCTGTACTGGCTTCCCTGATGTGGTAGGATGTTCCCGTAGGATGTTCCCAGTCTAGTTCCGAACAGTTCTGTGTTCTAGACAAAAGATTAAGCCAGTGTTAAATTGAAGGCCTCTAACTTATAAAAGGAGCAAGTTTTGAGAACACATGAGTAATACCTATTGAAAATTACATTTTTTCATCAAAACCCAATAAATACTGGGGACTTTTTTTTATTCTTCATTATGGGGGCTATAATTATCTAAGTATATAGCATGTGTATGCTGTCTTTTAAAAGGGATGTAAGAATTTTATAACTTCCAAGTTTACTTCTAGGTAGTTTATACTTCGAAGAATATACTTGTATTTTAAATCAACAAAGTGTCTCAGTGTTGTGTCTGCAGGCTAGTAAAACCTACCTTTATAAAGTTCAGTTATATATGCTTTCACAACAAAATGCTTCTATTCATTTATTTATATCATCATTTTAATTCCTTAAAATAATCACAAGGGCTACCCTAATCAATTTGAGTGGATAAATCAAGCTTTTACTGAAACTGCTAACTATCCTGGCTCTTACTAATAAAATGAATCAACTTATGTGAAGAATAGATAGCTCTTTTTTGGGTTGGAATGCATAAACACAAATTTATATTCATATAAACATGTAAATCCACTAACTTTAATAATTCTGAATGAATTACTGAAATATTTATATACTTGTTTTCATTTTGTTGTCTATCTTTAAGAGAAGGATATAGCTATGGTTCTTTAAACTTATGATGTACTGGAGAGGTCTTTAATAACCATGTCTATCCAAAGGAATTTGAGCCCATACTACCAAACATTAGGATACTTTTTAGCCACTCCAATAGTATTTTGAAAGCAGTTTCCTGAATCTGTCCCACTGATGCTGCTCTGCTTTGTACGGAGTAATTACATTTTTATTGACTTTGACACTGGAATCAATTTTTGCTCATTGTGTGTACTTCTATTTTATGGAAAGTAGGAAAGTTTCAGTTCAACATTATGAATAGTTTTGTGTTGATTAAAACCAGATTTTTCAGTAAGTAATTTGATGTATTTGAAAATATTACCTAGTGCAAGCTAAGTATTTTAGTTTGCAGCTACAACAATCTTTATCTGAAATGTGGGGCAAAAGTTTTAAGAAAATGAGTCATTATCTTCAACCACATAGATGAAGACAGCACTTCAGCTTTTCTTTGCAAACCCTTCAGGTTGCTTTCAGAGATGGCATGATCTGATCAGGGAAAAACAGATTAAGGGTGCACCTTCCCTAGGGGTGTCTGCTTGACCAAGGCAGACAGACATTTGAACAAGCTGTACAAGCTAAAACCAGGTAGCCTCACTGGAGTGGAGGTATGCCAAACTGACCTCTTAAATCCCATGGAGGCGTTGCCATGCCTACTAAGCCAGCAGTCTTTGGACAAGAGCCTGTCTGTGTTTGGTGTGCCTGGTATATGGGCCTATCTGTTGTGGTCCTGCAGCCGCCCTGCAGTCTGCTGAGTGGGTAGGGAATTGCAGAAAACGCCTTGTTTGCTAATTAAAAAAAACACAAGCCAGAGACTGGTCTAAGTAAGACCTTATATTGTGTAGCAGCTAGTTTTTTCCTGTGAGAGAATGTATTTAAGTCTCAGACTTCAGTGTTTTATCCTGAAATTGTCCAAGTTGGGTTCTTGGAGGCAGGTGAAAGTAAAATATTAAGCAGACAGACTTGAACTATAAGGGCTGTTAAGATGTCTTTATTTTGTGAAGATTTTAGATAAACCTAGTGCATCCTTAAAATTATTTTGTACTACAAAATAATAAAAAAAGGAGAAAAACTTGTATGGATGTCTAATCCCAAATCCTTTGATTAAAAAAAAAAAAAAAAGTGCTCTTAGGTTCTTGTATTCCTTCATCATTATGTGATAATCTTTCTTGTCAGATTGTCAGATAATGAATTTTAAAAGCCAGTGTAAATTTTGATGCTTGTGCATCCCACCCCAGTGTAGAGGTATCAATTTGCCTTTTTCAAGTTAGTTCTTATTTGGTGACTGGTTTTTTTAGCCTTCCTTGCTAGGCTACTTCCTCTTTTTGTTTCTTCAGAAGCTCTTTAATAAATAGGGTCTCTGTAGATTACAAACCCACAAAACTTAAGAGCTACAGTGTACAATTATTACTTTATTTTTACTTATATATTTGAACCAAGCTCCCCTTCCATTTCAGTCAGTTGCTTCCTTCTCTTATCTTAAAGATCATAAAGTAGGATTTGTGGTATTCCTTAGGAACACCTTCGTTAACTATACATTATGAACAGAACTATTCCTTTTCCTGTGTACCTGCACAGAATGATAAGGGCCAGAAGGTTGGATTCTAGATTACACTTTGTATCAGGACTGAGAAGGTGAAAATTTTTTTAAATGCCTTTTGTTTTTCTTTTGCACGGTAAGAGTTCTCTAGAGCTACATTTCTCTATAGCTCGGGAGGGTTTAGTTTGATTTATCCAGGTACTAAATTGTTGTTTATCCAAAGAATGTGTGACTGACTCTCTAAACTTTGCAACAATAGAGCATTTGGCTGCTGAGAGGAAGATTATTTTGCCTCCTGGTGTGTTAGTAGATCAAGTAAAAAGGCATACCAGACAGATCACAGAAAGGAAGGTTTCAGGGGGAAGTTGAGATGTGTATCTTTAAAGGGGCAGAATCTGGTCTGTGAGATGCAATTGTATTAAACAGAGAAACATTTGAAACCTCACTCACTTAAGGAGACAGTACTTCTCAAAAATTGTTGAATGAAATCCAACTGTTGGTAGTTTGTGAGTTTGTGAGTTTATTTTAGATTTTAAAAAAAGGAACACAAATTCACTGTGTTTGAAAAAAGCATTAAGATCTCCTTGCAGCTTGAGTACTTTTATGGGAACATTCCTTACAGAAGACTTACTAGAATTAATTGAAAGACTGTAAACCTGTGTAGTTTTATGTAGATACACCTTCCTGACTTAAATTACCTTGAAATATAAAAATCTTTTACTTGGGTTGAAATCCACTTGAGTTAAGTTCGCGAGTGGTTTACTACTTTAGCAACAATAAATTCCACAGCCGCACTGAACTGGTATACCCTGTTGGATTCTTCTTTATTCCATTGAATAAAGAATCAGAGCTGTAAGATGTTTTTATCAATGAAGTCATATACATGTCGATTAGCGGGTTGTACTGAGGAGAGTAAAAATGTTCAGTACCACAGGTGGTATATTTTTTCTATTTGTCTGGTTCTTAAGTCAGTTTGTATGTGTTAATATTGTGAGACACTGAATGAGCTCTCTCTTAATAGACGCTTGTAGTTTGCTAAGTACTTGTAACTAACTAAGTAGGTGTATTGCTAAGCAGTGTGATATGGCTGCTATTAGCATTAACACCAGTATTAGTATGCAGCATTTATCTCGCCAACATTATTGAAGCCCGTGTGGGAGGCATTAACATTGTTACATGGTGGATTTCTCAAGTTTTTCAAGGAGAGAATTTTACAGAACTGATTTATGTTTACTGTATATGCGTAAGATTAATTTCACAATGCTTCAGTCAGTTGTTCCCTCATTTGTGTGCCCTTATGGCACTTTCATTTGTCTGTGAGATGCATCCAATGTGCAGGTCAGTGCTGCCCGTTTTTCTTAGGGGCCAGAAAGTATATTTAAATGGCAGCAATTCTACACTCCTGTAATTCTTGTGGTTCAAAGTCTAAGAACAGAAATGTTTCTGACATTGCTGTAGATACTCAAGAGGAACAAAACGTTTCTTGTTTCATTTTGCATACCTGTGTAGAGCTGACCACAATCATGCCTTTCATTTTTTTAATAACATTAAGAGTTTTTAGGCAGCCAGGGATGGTTTTGCAGTTGCATTGTCCAGATAGCAATCCTGAAAGGAAATTTATTTAATAGACACTGTTACCCTTTTGCATATCAGTTGCCTATAGGTTAGTAATATATTTTTATTCTGTAACAGTAATATTCCCCCATCAGGTTCTGTACTGGTAGTGAGGTGAAGCCAACCAGCCAGGACTCTTCACATTCCTTTGCTCCTGCAGGTCCAAGGTTGTTATACTTCTTTTCTGAAGCATTTTCCAGTTTTCTTCTGGGCTACTTAACTTGCTGCAAGATTCCTCTTTTATACAAGGCACTCTTCTCCTGCTCTGTGAGCACAATTTCGTAGCTTTGTCCAATAAATCTGTAGATCCAAAGCATTTCTGTTCTTTGTGAAGCCTTATCTCTGATCCTCATCCTGTGGCTAACTCCTCTATAAGAAGAGCTCCAATTTCAAGCAGTAATTCTGTGTCTTGTTTCTTACTTACTTGACTCTGAAATCCATCAAGCATTTTTCACCCTTGTTTTTTGTGTAGTCTTTTAGCTTGTTCTACTGAATTTCCTTGAGATGAATTTAAGCTCCTGAAAGAGACTGTGTTTCGTAACTTGATTTTTGTGCAAATATTGTAAGTGTCCATTGACTTCATTTTCTTGTGACCACATGTATAAGATTACTTCACTGAGGGAGAGGTTTGAAAAACTGAGAAGCATATATTGCCCTTAGTGTCTGTCTCTGCAGATATATAAAATGTAAGGAGCCAGCTTTCCAAATAATAGCACTAAATTCCCATTCATCTTTGTTTTCAAGGAATTGAAGGTGTCTAAGAGGAAAAATATATCTGCATATTCAAAATTATGTATTTGGGAAAAAAACCCAAACAAAATTGAAATGTACTAGGGCTCTGCTGAGCAGACTGAGGAAAGTGAGTCATTTTATTCTGTGTACAGTGCTTCAAATAGGAATATTTATACCAAGGTTTGTATACAGGATGTATTCCTTACACTCCTTGGCAGAGAGCTATTGACGATTTTGAATCAGTCATGTTGCCATCAGATATGGCACCACTGTCACAGCTTTTATATTGTTACTTCTATGTCAAAAACATGTTGGTGGACTTTGCTCTCTCTGCTAAGGCGTATTCTTTGGAATGATGACTCTAAGATTTACAGAAGAGGAGTTGTGACTGAGACATGCAACATAACTGTGAGCCATTACAGCAATACGTGATCTGTGTGTAGGTGATTCACATTACATAAATCTGGGTCTAGAGCCGTGTTCCAGGATTGCAAGCGCTGTGTATTCTGTGGGGGGGAAAACCTATTCAAAGAGCTCAGTGAAGAATTCTCTGTTATCCATTTTCTGTCTTTTTGTCAGATGAGAATCTGTGGGCTGTGATATGATAGAAATCGATAGAGAAAACAGGCAATGGAAGAAAATAGGAAGTAGTTGGAAATTAATAAAATCCTTTGGCATATTATGTAATTCCCCTTTCTGTGACAGTTATAAACTTGTTGGGTGGGATTTTTTATTTTCCCACCTCATGTTAGGAAAATAAGGTTGGAACTATTGGTCAGGTGTCCACTCTTGGCTGAGAATTTTTTTTTTTTTTGTGAGTGTTTTTTTTTGGCATTTTGGTTGGTTTTTTTGTTTTGTGTTGGTTTTTTTGTTTGTTTTTTTTGTTATTGTTGTTTTTTTGGGTTTTTTTTGAGGAGTAGATTAGGGTAAATTTTATCTTTAAACTTTATTTCTAGGTTTTGTAGCTGAAGAGAATCAAATAGACTCTGTGGGATTTGAGGGAACTCATGTGGAACAATAAAGTAGCTAGAATGTGAATCTGAAAAACTGCTTATTGCATGGCAAATGTCAACCAGCAGGTTATTTGCAGCTAATTAACAAGTACTATGTGTGAGTGGAATGTTTTCTAATTATTAAAAAGGCTGTTAGTTGATGTTAGTTAGTTGATGTTATTTAGATGCCATTAGTTGACTTCTAGTGTACAGCTGATTGGTTAAAAGATGTGTATTGTGATTTAGTTTATAAAATTTTAGTCTGTGAGGGTGAAAGGATGGAAAAGGTATAACGTATACCCAGAGTTTGCCTAATCCATTCCAGGTGGACAAAATGTGTTCAAAATGTGCTTTATTTAATACCAAATCCAGAAGAGTGACCAATGTCATGGAGTTAAGCTCAGATTTTCATGCTCTGACTTGAAGTCTGAAAGCTCTTTTACTTTTTTTTT